>JAJMHT010000169.1:0-39377 GCA_030583145.1 Metschnikowia vanudenii
AAAAAAAAAAAAAAAAAAAAAAAAAAAAAAAAAAAAAAAAAAAAAAAAAGCTCCACTTACTTGAGGTAGACATCCCTCAGATAAACCCTTCCTCCAACAGACAATTCCCAACTATTCACCCCAACAACAACATAAAAAATATATATATAAAGATGAAAATAAATATTTACATCTAAAAATCTCTACAAAAAACACCCTCATTCAAAAGCCACCCTCATTCAAAAGCCACTCGTTATATAAAAATTCGTCAAAGAAAAATCGCAAAAAAAAACAATCCTCAAAAATATTTCTCAAGATATCTTACAACTCCAATCAACTAATAAGTAACCTTTCCTGGCAGAACCCAGGTCGTGGGTGGTGCTCATGCTGCAGACCTGCACACAGCCCGAAAAATCCGCTACAAATTATTAATCTCTGGCCTGCGACTGAGTCATAACCTTGCGAAAAAAAATGTGCACTCAGTAACTACAACACCATGTGCATTCTGTTCTGCGAATACCTCGAGGAAAAAAAAACCCAAAGAAAAAACCTTTCTTAAATAAAACTAAGTAACCACCGAACACTTCCATCACTGAACGTTGAACATTTTCTGAACCCCACACAGAAACAAAGATGGCCGTAGAGAAAGTTTCGATTCTCGGGCGCGAGTCCATCCACGTGGGTTTTGGTATCCAGGACCATATCGTGGAGGAGATTCTCCACAACGAAAAGTCCTCTACATATGTGCTTATCACCGATAGCAATATGGAGCAAACGGCGCCATTTGCCAAGCTTGCCAACAGCTTCCAGGAAAAGATGGCCGTGGCAAGGCCAGAGTCCCGGCTCTTGTTCTACACGGTGTCGCCGGGCGAGAACAACAAGTCACGTGACACAAAGGCCCAGGTCGAGGACTTCCTTTTAGTGCAAGGCTGCACCAGAGACACCGTGATCATTGCCGTGGGCGGTGGTGTGGTGGGCGACATGATTGGTTTCGTAGCCGCCACCTTCATGCGCGGTGTGCGCGTCATCCAGGTGCCCACCACCTTGCTTGCCATGGTGGACTCCGCCATTGGAGGAAAGACCGCCGTAGACACGCCCTTGGGCAAGAACTTTGTTGGTGCGTTTCACCAGCCCCGCTACGTGTTTGTGGACGTGTCGTTTTTGCAGACCTTGCCCACGCGCCAGTTCATCAACGGTATGGCAGAGGTGGTCAAGACCGCCGCCATTTGGAACGAGACTGAATTCACCCGCCTCGAGAACTTTGCCAAGACTTTTATATCCGTAGTCACTTCCTCGGAAATCGACCTTGCCTCCATCAAGGAGCCCTTGGTTCAAACTGTCTTGGGATCCATTAAGGTGAAAGCCGAAGTTGTTTCTGCTGACGAAAAGGAATCTAGCTTACGTAACCTCCTCAACTTTGGCCACACTATTGGCCATGCCATTGAGGCCGTGGTTACCCCGCAAGCTCTTCATGGTGAGTGTGTTGCCGTTGGTATGGTATTGGAGGCCGAGTTGGCCAGATACTGGGGCGTTCTTAGTCCTACTGCAGTGGCGCGCTTGGTCAAATGTATTGCCGCCTACAACTTGCCTGTTTCGGTGGACGACCCTATTTTCACCCTGGCGGTTGCCCACAAGCGTCATTTCCTTAATATTGACACTCTCTTGGATAAAATGGCCATTGACAAGAAGAATGATGGCTCCAAGATTAGGACCGTCATTTTGGGTGCCATTGGTAAATGTCATGAGCTCAGAGCTCATGAGGTCTCCAAGCAGGACTTGCGTGTGGTTTTGACCGATGAAATCTTGGTATCGCCATTTGACCCTGCCACCATCCCACCCCATACAACCGTCACTCCGCCAGGTTCCAAGTCCATCTCTAATCGAGCCTTGATCTTGGCTGCACTTGGCCAAGGAACTGTTCGCATCAAGAACTTGCTTCACTCCGACGACACAAAACACATGCTTGCTGCCGTGGCCTCCTTAAAAGGCGCACAGATCTCTGCCGAAGATAACGGTGACACTATTGTGGTGACCGGAAATGGTGGTCAGTTGGTCACTTGTGACGAGCCACTCTATTTGGGTAATGCGGGCACTGCGTCCAGATTCTTAGCCACCGTGGCTTCTTTGGTTGCCGTTAACAACGACTCCAACGACTTCACTGTATTGACTGGTAACGCCAGAATGCAAGAGAGACCTATTGGTCCTTTGGTGGATGCTTTGACCGCCAACGGATCCCAAATCGAATACCTCAATAACGTGGGAAGTTTGCCCTTGAAAGTCCAAGCAGGCAAAGGCTTGAGAGGTGGCAGAATCGAATTGGCTGCCACCATCTCGTCCCAATATGTCTCATCCATCTTAATGTGTGCTCCATACGCCGATGAAGAAGTCACTTTGGCTTTGGTCGGGGGCAAGCCCATTTCTAAGTTGTACATTGACATGACCATTGCAATGATGAGAGACTTTGGTATTAATGTCACTGAATCCACCACCGAGGCCCACACATACCACATTCCTAAAGGTGTCTACAAGAGCCCTGCAGTGTACGAAGTGGAGTCCGATGCATCCTCTGCCACTTACCCATTAGCCTTTGCTGCTATGACCGGAACCTCATGTACTGTACCAAACATTGGCTCGTCTTCGCTCCAGGGTGATGCTAGATTTGCCGTCGATGTGTTGAAACCTATGGGATGTACGGTGGAGCAAACTGCCACTTCTACGACTGTAACAGGTCCTCCCAGAGGCTCTTTGAACTCCTTGCCTCATGTCGATATGGAGCCAATGACTGATGCATTCTTGACCGCATCTGTCGTTGCTGCCATTGCTAACGATGGCAAGCCAACTCAAATCACTGGTATTGCTAACCAGAGAGTCAAGGAATGTAACAGAATCTTGGCCATGGTTGATGAATTGCGTAAATTTGGCGTCACTGCTAGAGAATTGCCCGATGGTATTGAAATTGACGGTGTTTCGATCGACTCTTTGAAGGCTCCTTCCACCGAGAACCGCGGTGTCCACACTTACGATGACCACAGAGTTGCCATGTCATTTTCTTTATTGGCTGGTATGTGCAGTCAGCCGGTGTTGATCACAGAGAGGTCATGTACCGGTAAGACATGGCCAGGTTGGTGGGATGTTTTACACACGAAATTCAACTCTACTCTTGACGGATACGAACCACCCAAAAATTTGGATGACCCAAGATTGTTGATGAACAAGAAGAGCAATGGTGACCGCTCCATTATTGTTATTGGAATGAGAGCTGCCGGAAAATCGACTTTGAGTAAATGGATGGCCAGCTCCTTGGGCTTTCAACTTATTGACTTAGACACCGTCTTTGAGGAGAAATATGGTGACATTAGAACTTTCATCAAGGAAAACGGCTGGGAGAAGTTCCGTGAGCTTGAGGCCCTGATCATGAAGGACTGCGTGGCTGAAAATCCTCGTAATTATGTCATTTCTACTGGAGGCGGAATTGTCGAGGGCGAAGAATCAAGAAAGCTCTTGAAGGACTACGTCAAGTCTGAGGGCATTGTCATTCATTTGCATCGTGACCTTGATGAGACCATTGTTTTCTTAAGTTCTGATACTACTAGACCAGCTTATGTCAGCGAAATCAAGGATGTGTGGGTCAGAAGAGAAAAGTGGTACCACGAGTGCTCAAACTACCATTTTTACTCTTCTCACTGTGACAATGAGATCGAATTCAACAAGTTGAGACATTCCTTCATGAACTACTTGTCCACCATTACTGGTTCTACTATCAAGGGTATTCCGACCCATAGATCCTTCGTGGCCACTTTAGCTTACGAAGATTTGAACGAGGTGGCAGAAAAGTTGGAAGAGATCACCGCCGGATGCGAAGCTGTTGAGCTCAGAGTGGATGCATTGAAGGATTACAATCTTTCTTTCGTTGCCGACCAAACTGCAACGTTGAGAAAGTTTGTTGACTTGCCAATTATTTTCACGGTGAGAACTCAAAGCCAAGGTGGAAAATTCCCCGACGATCAAGTTGATTTATTGGAGCAATTGAGCTACTTGGGTATCAAGCTTGGCGTTGATTATTTGGATGTACAATTGACCGGCTCAGAGGCTTTCGTCAGACGTATCATTAAGGCTAAGGCTTTCACAAGAGTAATCGCCACGTATGTTGATGTTCCTGGAAAGTTGACCTGGAAGAATGCTGAATATGACAACAAGTACAATCAAGTCATTGGATTGAATGCAGATATCGTTCGTCTTATCGGAAAGGCCACCAGCTTCAAAGACAACATCGATCTTGAGCACTTCAGATCTAACCACACTGAAGTTCCTTTGATCGCCTACAACCTAGGAGAGCAAGGCAAGTTGTCTCAAGTTTTGAACACCATCATGACACCTGTCACAAATGATGTTGCTCCAGTTGCATCAACCGAAGCCTTGCTTTCAGTCGGTGAGATCAACAGGGCTTTTAGCGAGATTGGCGCTTTGCCTGCCAAGAAATTCACAGTTGTTGGGCAACCAATTTCTCATTCTAGATCCCCTGCCTTACACAACGCAGTGTACCAGAAATTGAACTTGCCATACAAGTTCGATAAGTTTGAAACAGATGATGCTGCTAAGGTGTTCGAGGAGGTTATGCAAAAACCAGATTTTGGTGGGTTGGCGGTGACGATTCCTTTAAAATTGGATATCATGAAATACGTTACTGAGCTCAGTGAGTCCGCTAAGATAATTGGCGCAGTCAATACCGTCAAGCCAATTGAAGGCCAACCGGGAAAATTCTTTGGTGACAACACCGATTGGTACGGAATCACCAACTCGTTCATTAGAAACGGAGTTCCATCCATTGGTAACTCAGGCCTCAATGGTTTGGTTGTTGGTAGTGGCGGTACGTCGCGTGCGGCAGCATTTGCATTGCACAAATTGGGATGCAAGAACATCTACATGTTGAATAGAACGGCATCCAAATTGCACGAGTTGAAGAAGGAATTGCCATCTGACTTCAACATCACCGTGTTGGAGACCACCGAAGAAGTGGAGGCCGCCGAAAAGGTTTCGTTGGTGGTTTCTTGTGTGCCAGCAGACAAGCCTATCGACGAGACCTTGGTGAACCACCTCGAAAGAGTATTGAACAAGGGAACCCAGGAGAAGGAGGGAGTCAACCCAGTGCTTATTGATGCGGCGTATAAGCCAAGAGTGACTCCAATCATGAAGATTGCCAAGGAGAAATTTGAGTGGAGAGTGGTTCCAGGTGTCGAGATGTTGGTAAACCAAGGTGTGTTGCAGTGTCGCATCCACACTGGATTTGTTCCACCCTACCAAGTTGCCTATGATGCGGTTGTGAGTGAGAATTAGAGATGGTGTACATGTATTCTGGCAGTGCACCAAAAGAGTGTAAATAATGAAAGAAAGATATGGTATCGAGTACAAAGCTTTACGTCACATGTACGAAATCGACTGGTTCCGAAATGGAGGGTTTTGGTAGTCACACAACATATAGAATTCTTGGCTTGCCAGACATATTGTTCCATGTGCCCTCCCATGCTTCAGTGAAGAAAAACTAGACATATTTCTGGGGAACAGTGTTGGCGTCAGTGTCATTGATTGTGAGGTCATTGACGATATGGACATATGCCCTGGTGGAAATTGATGGTGAAAGTGGTGATTCCATTTTCTCGAGCATGATGTGTGGGCCAACGGCTTATCGAACAATAAAAGAAAGCAAAAGTCTAAACAATCAGGGGAAAAAAGACCCACACGTGTAGATCATATTGTTTTTGTGTAAAAATGTCGTCCCAGTCCAACGTCTGATTGGCCAATCTGGCTTTTTTGAAGTTAGCTTCGTTATATACTTCAGGTAAGTGGTGATTCAATTCTTTGGAATTGCTTTTAACTAGCTTGTTCAAGAATGTGGTAAGACTAGGACCAAGCAGGTAATGCCCGGTCAAGGACTGTCTTGTATATCTGGAACTTTTCTCTATTTCGCAGGGACACCCACCGACAACGGCAGACTTGACCAATTTCTGGGCTTCGCGTGCTTTCATGGCCTAATAAGCGAGAACGTTGGGGCCGATATGATAACCCAAAGAGAGATAAACTTTTAGTTATACAACACATTCATAATGCCATTCCCTTTGTTGGTTTATTGTATGAGAATTTCCAGGGAAAACAAATTTTTATAAAAGAGAGAGCTAGAATCCGTGCTGCCTGTTTGACTTCTTTGTTCCATATATATATAGATATAACGATGTAGGTAGTGAGCCATATCCAAATCTAGTAATACAAACAGGATGCAATATGTCGGTAACCCGATACTTCTTGCCACAACCAATACACCAGCTGAAAATGAAAAAAAAAAAAAAAAAAAGATTTCCTGAAAACGAAAATAAACAAGATGTGCTGGGAACCTCAAAACATTCGACCCATATATATCTTGGGAGACACCATGAATGGAAGTGAATTACTGCTAACTCCCAAGACACACCAAAATGGGGTTTCTCTATGTCTTCTAAGCATTATTTAAATCATTTTTTCTTTTCCGCAATCTTATTTGTAAGCCCAACCTCTTCGGGAAAAAAACATTAGTACAACCACCGACTTCAGTACAATACATTGAAAGTAAAAGTACTCATGTGCAACAGAAAGACGAAAGTGAAAAAAAGATTGCAGCACAACAATTTCGCATATGGTCTCCCACTACACTACTCAGTGTTGCTCTACGTGGCTTAACTAACGTTGATCGGACGGGAAACAGTGCTTTTCACGTGATCTGGCCGCAACCGAAAGAACTCAATGTGAGTTAATTCCATAGCTTCTATTCACTGGATTACAACGGAGAATAGCATACGTCCCATTCGGGGTCTTTCGTGTCTCAGTACCTTAGCCAGACGTATTGTAGGTTTTTTTCTATATTTATATAGTTTTTTCTATAATACGATTTGTTTCTTTTAAAAAAAACATTCAGTGTGTTTTTTTTTTGTATACTCTCAAAAGAAGGAACAATATTCAGTCTCTTTCCCCCCTCTTTTCCACGACACCAGGATCATGAACTGGGACTCGCCCGAGTCGAAGGAGTCGGGTTGCTTCATCTAATCGTTCTTCGTTCCTGCCATCTCCAGTGAACTGCCACTCGCTTCGGTGATCCCAAAGACCTACTCTGAAAGGATGGACTACGTTGAAAAAAGAAGAAGAGCCCAAGTCACCCCCGTCTATGTGGACACCTTCTCCAATTACGGGTGCACTAATTTGAAACTTTTACTTTCGATACAAAAATCACCATAGATCAAAACTTTTGTCCATTTAATTTTAGTTATTATCCAGTTCTTTAATACGATTTGTTTCTTTAAAAAAATTATTTCCAGGGCAGTAAAAAGAATACCGAGCTTCACGATGTAAAGATGAGAGGGGGGCGAGTTTTTTTTAAGTAGTTAACAAAATCTATGTTGGAATATCCCAAACAGAGTGTCTTACAAGCGAACCTAATCTTTTTCAAAGAAATGGAAGAAGAATGTTACAAGGTGAGATGTCAACGGTGAAAGTTTCACAAATGGCTCGTTCGACATCGTGCCAGTGAACACTGGCGAAGTGTTACAAGAGCCAAAAGAGACCCCGGAGGGATTTTATCTATCTAGGAAAGCCGGAGCAGCCTGAAATTCTTGCCTGGAATATATCCAGCACTTAGAACAAAAGAAGGGAGTGATGGGTATACCGCTATAACAACTCTTAAACAGATAGTAAAAGGCATTACTGGAAGGGGTATCCCAAATTGCGTATGGGGCCCATTGTTTTGTTTAAGGAGACACTTGTGGATACTTGATGGCTTGGTTCAATGTTTGTCCATTAGACCTTAGGCTGAACAGTCATGCTGATAACATGAAGTCACTCAAGTATTGCGACTTTGAGAATAAAAATAGGTCCACCAAGAGCTGTACACACCAAAAGCTGTGCACACCAAAAACCGTACCCACCAAAAACCCTAACCTTTTGCCGAAGTAAATGGATCTAATTTTGTTTGACCGAGGTAAAAGTGGCAAGCTTTGAGGGAATATCGTTATAAATATTGATGTTTTCCCTATGAAGACGGAAATTGGCGAGCAGCTCTAATACCACACAGTTATCCAGATTTCATAACCTAATTTCAAGTGGCTGCTTTGCACAACCCTAGCCACAGCAAGGTCGAAATTTGTGCCGATGAATTTTCAAAGGTGGAAAAAATATATTATATCCAAAAAATTTAGAAAAACCATACATTTTGATCCAATTTCGCCGGGGTCCAAACTGCTGGGGCATGCCGGTGTACGGGTGTACATCCAGTCTTTGTTCTTCTCCCTTCTGTTTATAACGATAGACACCGTGACAGGACGGCTTATTTTATATTTAAGGAATAAGGAACATCCCCACAATCCACATAAAATATTCTAACATTTTGTGGAGCTGGATGAATGCTTTTCCAAAATACTGGACCCTTCGCAAGCTATTCAGGCTCCGCATGGTGACCTATTGATAGCATTTTGCCTGATTCTGATTCACCCATTGATAGGCCCACGCTCTGTGTCTGCTTCATATCCCATGTCGTGACTTAACGAGGACTCATTGATATATACTCTCATTTATTGGCCTTGTGGTAAAACAACGGTCCTCTGACTGATATTTAACATAATTAAGAGAGAAGAGTCCCATGGACGCTGTTCTTTTCATTTCACTAATTATATTTGCTTAACTTCCACACTATTGACATACTTTCAACACTTTTTTGTCACAGATAATGGTTAAATAGGTCATAGGGGTATTTATGACTTGTAAAAAAATAGAATTTGTCCAATTTGGAGGTGTATTTTCTCGTAGTTTGGCGTTGCCACCAAACACTATTCACACTTGAAGCAATGCCCGAACCGAAGTTGTGAAAATATCGAGTCAGATTGGAAATGAAGATGCGTTAAAGGAGCCCACGTAAAACCCTAAGCAATGTTTTTGAATAATAGGGAACTAAAACAAGAAGCAGTACCACTTGAATACATTGTTTTCGTTTCCCTCGTTATAAGGAATTATATATCTATATTGTTGTAATTGATGTTGCTCACCTACAGTGACAACCACTTTCCTATTTAGTTACTAGTCAGGGTAACGTTTTACGTTATGGTACTTGTATTCAGCCCGTTTAGGATTGTCCATTATCTTTAATATTGACGGATCCGCACTAATGGCGGACCCCTCTTCTTAAGTGATTTTAAACTGATTCCAACTCAATCTTAACTGAATCGAAACATCCACTCATTGTCCCTTAATATGCTTAATTAATTCCTTAAACTCTTATCTATGAACAATTAAGCACTCTCTGGATTAAACTTTTCCTGTAGCCCGACTCATTTTAACGCTATGACTTTCAGATTAGGATAACAATGACAATTCTTGGTATGATCCCACCAGGTCGCTACATTCCCTGCAGAAAGACTGGGTTGGTCAACTTTTGGTTAGAAGCTCTTAAATGAGACTAGGATACAACTTGATCCCAAGATGAAGCATCCAACATGGAGTGTAGAAGCAAATATGATGTACACACCTCGACCACGTCGGCACGTGACCCCATCAAAGGAAATAATTTTCCCTGTTATACACTTTGTTTGTGTAGTAAAGAAAAGTGTTTTACCCTCCTGATCATTTAGTAAGTAGAACCTGCCATTTAAGTGTTTTCTGCATTGTAGACCTGTTTGCTTTGCTTTCAGCACCAGCATGACGCATGCGAGTCTCAAAAAATGAAATGCCAACGAAAGAGAGCAGAGCATATACATTGAGAGAGTTTTCTTGGACTTGCAACTCAAGTAGGGTTGCACTCGGCATGCTCTTCTGATTGAGACAAAGAACTCGAACCAAAAAGGACAAGCTTCAAGCCCAAAAAGGGGAAGACCCAGAACCAAAAAGGGGAAGACCCAGAACCAAAATGGGGAAGACCCAGAACCAAAAAGGGGAGGCCTTCAAAAATAAAACACTGCATGACTAATTGGGCACTTGCTATAGCCCTCTAATCCTTTATTTCAAATGTTTCCCCTCACATATGGCGTGTGTGTTTCTTGGTGGTTTCACTGGAAAGTATAAGAGGCCTGTTACTCCTTGAAAACTTATATGTTGGTATTCCATATAGAATAAGAATTGCTTTCGTTGGTCCTTCTCTTCGTTTCAACTTTTTTCAATAATGATTTACTCCCTCTTCACCTTTGGCCTTTTGTCCCTTGTGTTCGTCCGCCTGAGGCCCACTTCTACCGACACTCTTCCAAGTGACTTTTTGAGACAGGCGCATTCAGTACAAGCGAATAGAAATTCAATAATCTTATCCCGACTCACAGAACACAGAGTAATTCCTGAGGTGGTTGACCCTTTTGAGCCCCACGGCGTGTTGGAAATTGAGTATTCTCCACAAGATCACGTGTCGTTGGGAAACACATTGACTGAGAGCAGCACACAGCACGTACCAAATATCCAGTTCACACCTAACATACCAGAACAAAAGTTGGTGAAGGAAAATGATGTATTTGTGTTGGTACTAACCGACCCGGATGCGCCTTCGAATTCTGATCGAAAATGGTCACAGTTCTGCCATTGGATAGTCACCAATGTGAAATTAAATCCCCACAGTGCCTCGAAACCAGGCTCTTTCTCGATGGACTTTTCAGACGCCAATATTCTCGTTCCTTACATTGGCCCGGGCCCCCCAGAAGGTACAGGTAGGCACCGTTATGTATTTGCGCTCTACAAACAGGACCCACAGGCCCACTTTGTGACGCCACCAGAGAGACCCACATGGGGCACTCAAGTTCCAGGTTCAGGAGTCAAGGAGTGGATGAGTCAGTACGGTGGCCAGAGTGACTTGCTTGGTGTGAACTTTTTCTATGCTGAACACGAACGTTGAGAGTGGGAGGGATTGATTTAAATAAGTTTTGGCCCACTGCTTCAAATGTATTTGCGTGAGTATGAGAATGTAATGATGCTTGTTGAAGCAATTGTATGATTATGAGAACAAGGCCGTAGAATGTATTCTGTAGGGACTATTTCCAGGGGAAAAAAGTGTTTCGTTCAGAAGAGGTTGTTGTTGCACGGATCACATTTCAGTGAGGTTTCCCATGTACGTATTCACATGTGTAAATGAGTTGGTGGAACCTGACTCTATCCAAGAAGAACCAAGCCCGTGGACGGTCTCGGTGACAATGTTATTGGAACTGGTATTTTCAAAGAGGGTTCTGGAAAGTGATTCGGATATATTTACCTTCGCAAGTGTATTAGAAATAATTCTAATTGTCCAAAAGGTTTGCATTAAGAATTCTACTGGTGCTCTGCAGTGGGCCGTTTTATCTGATTAGGGGAATGTATCGGGTACGTTAAGACTCGGGTGTTTAGAAAATCTCGTCATGTGTTGGATGAAAATGAAAAAGAAAAGAAAAACATTCAGGAATTAAGGACGGAACTGCGTTGCAATTAAGTAGATGTGTGTATGTGTGTGTGTGTTCTTGGCATGCTTGAAGCCTTCAGAATGTCTAAGTACAGATTTGGTTATGAACTTTTACTTTTGTTTAACTATTTCTTTGTCTTAGAAGATGACTATTCTTGATAATATGCAAGTACTGAAACACTAATATGCTTATGGGGAAGTGATGTTTACCACTATACTCAATATAATGCCATTTCATCAGAACGCTTCAAGACCATACCATGATTGTTGGAAGTACAATAATCTTCAAGTTGATTTATCGGTTGGGCATTTGGGCGTCAGTCGAAAGACTTCAATGGTCTTTAGTTTCGTCACATTTAAAATCTGGAGGCCCCTCAGAAAACGTTACCGACTTGGATACAGTTTATTAATGCGGTTTTCAAACGCCATATTAAGGATGTAAATCGAACAAATGTGTTTTGAAAGGGAGTGTCGTGCGTGTTCTTGCTACGCTTGACCTAAAGAGATGGATTCCATTCCGGGTGTTCAAAATGAATGATCTGTTGCTAGATAATGGAAGGAGGGATGCGGAAAGTCATCATGAATATCATTGGCCCCAAAAGCTTTCCATGCTGGTGGGGGAACTGCTCTAAATACTTGCGGTTATTACTTCTTCATCTTTATCCGTTTCCGGTTGCACCAACTACAACACCAGTGGAAACACCATCACTGGAAGAACCCATCAATGGAAGAACATGTTTCTCCGGAATATTGTGGTAGGGAAAACCAATGGAACTAAAGAAAAAAGTGGATTCAAAGTAGTTAAAAACTTTCTGTATCTGAACATACGTATACGCTTGGGTATAACTGGCTGTCGATACTGAGGTATAATGATGGGTTGGTGCATGGGGGTTTCAGTTTGGTTGATGAACCGTGGAGTTCTTTTCGGGCATGATAATAGGAGTTTCCAATAGAAATGCTCAAACGATACTCCACACCATGTTGTTTTCCCTAACTTCAAGTAAACGAATGTTCTGGGAGTAGGATGTGGAACGTGCAACAATTTGAATAACATTAGCAAAAGCTTGAAAAGGCCAGGCGAATGCGAATATGCACAGTTTGAAAAGCTCGAATAACTTCCATTGTTGATTGTTGAAAACAAGCACAAAAATGTAGCGAAAGGTATTTGTGACGGTACATAAAGTGGTGGTAGGATTGACTTCTTCAAGGTCTGGAGATCATTGAATGAGCATTGTATCTCAACAATATTGAGAATACATATCTTTAAAACAGAGACATTGTATGAAGCCAGTACCTGATGCGTTCATCATAAGTCAACCAACTAGCCTTTCGGGTGTTTTTGTCTGAAGGACACCTCGAGTCTTTCGGTGTGTCTTTACACACCATGCGATTCAAAGTGACTTTCTTCTTTTCGGAGGGAAGACACAATTGCTCCAAAAGAGTCTGCTCATTTTTGTTCTTGAATGAAGAAAGTTGTTTTAATTGAAATTACAACCTAAAAAGATCAGCATAATACATCATCAACTTAAATGTCTCATACCTTTGATGCACATTTGATGCGACTTTCCGGGTGCAACTAATTAGGCGTGCAACTAGGTTAAATATTGAGGGTGTTAAATATTGAGGGTGTTAAATATTGAGGGTGTTAAATATTGAGGGTGTTAAATATTGAGGGTGTTAAATGTTGAGCGCCTACTCTGATTTGAACTCTCACGCAAACAATCTATTTCCTTTTCTTTTCTCTGCTTTTTTTTTCTCTATGATATCTTCTCTCTTGAATTTCCCCATCCTTTCCTAAAATCGAAAACTTCCAAAAAGACCGAAAAAAGAGTCCTACGGAAATCATCCCCATTATTCAACCATTGATCCATTTTTGTCTATGCGGGGCCCAATTTCCGGGCCTCCTGGAGCGCGCATCCATTTGGGTGGGGGACCAAAAAAGTAGGCAGCACATAAAACACTCCAGACGACGCCTATATCAAATTGCAACTTACATCTCCTCACTTTACCTTTTTAAGGGGCTATCTTCTTTATCTTTATCTTTTTTTGTTTTTGTTTTCATTTTCATTTTCATTTTCATTTTCATTTTCCTTTTCTTTTTTGTTTTCGTTTTGTTCCTTCCGTTCTCACCTTTTCGCCTTATCACTGACCCATCTTCTTTTTTCCTCGTTCATACCACGCTTCATACCCCAATTGTGCAGACGCCTGTCTAAGAACGCATACACCTGAACACTCGAGTCGCATACCTCAAGCACAAGATGGCAAGTGTTTTGTTCGGAAGAAATGCACAGTTAGCTGCCTTTCCACCAAGAAGATTCCACTCGAAGATATACGAACACGGCTTTTGCAATATAAATGGCCCCACCCATCTATATTATGGATCCCGAGGCTTTTTTATGAGCACCTTAGTGCAAAACTCCACCAGTAATAAGCACAGTATGCGCAAGCATGAGAACAACCGCCACCCACAACCCCCAAAAGCACAACCCCCAAAAGCTCAACCCCCAAAAGCTCAACCCCCAAAAGCTCAACCCCCAAAAGCACAAAACCTTCTAACTAGCTTCAAGAAGCTTTTCCGCATTTTGAGCCCCAGCGCGCCCGAACATGACCCCGTCGATGTCCATGAATGTAAGGCAAACGCAGCCAACCCTTATATCCAGTATCCCACCGTGACCCACGACCAGATGCGTCGCATGGCTACCGATAAGTATAAACTCGACGTGGGGTATGCGGCATTTGCTCACCATAGTAACTCAGCTTCGCCTACGGTCCATTCACTCAGCGATTTGACCGACCCAGCGCTGCTTAACTCGCTCTTACCACGGCGAAGACCCCACGGGTCTCCAACCGACACACTTTCCATAAAGGCCGGGGATGACGCCATGCTAGTGTCTCCTACAGTAGTGGCCGTGGCCGACGGGGTTTCCGGGTGGAATTCTTCCGCCGACCCGGGCTCTCTGGGAATTTTTGCTCGGTCCATGCTTGAGACTGTGAGCAGACTCATGACCGAATATAAGTTGGGCCACATGCCGCATCAGTTGAATGGGCGTGACGTCAAACAGATCTTGGATGACTCCTTCTTACACACATCCCACCTAATGGACCTCCAGCGCCTCCAGGGGCTGTCTACTCTTGTATTGGGAATGCTCAGCGGAGACACTCTCCAATATATCAGTATAGGAGACTCCAGGCTTTATGTGGTGCGGGACGGAGCCATAGTTTTCACAAACACTCAACAAATGCTTGGCCACCTCTGTCCGCAACAGATTGGCACACAGACGCTCCTGAGGTTGCCGTCAGAATTCGCCATAGTGGATGAAGTTGCATTACGTGACCAAGATCTCATTGTGGTGTGTTCAGACGGCGTTTCCGATAACTTGTTTGACTGGGAACTCACCCACGCCCTCCACGACCACCTAAAATCCCCCAAAGACACTGTTCGTACAGCGTGCACCAAGATCCTCGCTCAGACTAAGCTGGTGGCGTTTGACGATAATGCATACACGCCATACAATGCTAGAATCAATGAAATTTCCTCGGCGCGCTTCGCCAATAGTTTGGGCGGTAAGATGGATGACATGTCCTTATGTATTGCACGAGTGATCCCCAATAGTTTTGCTGAGAAATGATCCCTTTCGAAGAACTGCGTAATACGCCACCACATGGTAGACCGTCTTTCAAATTACCCCATCTCTTGAGATATCTTCACCTCTCATTGGGATTCTAATGGTCTGTCAAATTGATCCTATATACCCTGAATGTGAGTGACTTCCCATATAATGTCACCAATTCTGTACCAAAATGCCCTTTTTGGCAACCAGGTGAAAACAAGCTTGGTCACGCCGTCAAAACTTATCCCAATTTCTGGCTTAAAGCAATCACTTCTGAGATAATGTACATATACTCATGAAATATCGACGAGAAAGAGCACCAAAACTTGAACACATCCATCGAGATGTCCAGGAGGTTGTCAATCAAACCATTATTCTGCATGTCTTCGTTGAAGCGCAGTATTATCAAGGTAATGACCGATATGGGAAATTGCAGCATAGAAGGGTATTTCAAAGTAACCTCATGAAAAAACGCAACCAGTAAGCTAAACATTTCTTGTTGGAAATCCGTATCTGCCATGTTCTCAAGCTTCGAAAAGAATGGTATCTGCACCATAGTGTCTGTGGTCATCAACACCACCATCCTGATAGCTTCAGCAATATTACGTATTGCTTCGAAACTACCCAAATTGGGGTTGTTTGAGCTTTCATTAGTGAGATCAATGTTATAAGCTCGGCAGGCCATTATAGCACTTCGGATGACCATTTCCTCCATTGGCAGGACCTCATCAGAAGATATTTCGTCGCGCTTCCTTGCCTGGAGTCGGAGACATCGCACAACTTCCTTAAACACCTGCCCACTATGAGAGATTCCAATTCCGGTCAGTGCATTTTCATTGAGATGTATCATGCCACGCAAAATTCGTGTGAAAGTGCTTAGGTGGACATTATCAATGTCTGCTAAATAAGGTCCGGATTCAAGCGTAGCGACACATTTGGTGATCGAAGCACGTAGCAGACTTTTGGACCCACAAGAAATCTCTTTATCGGAAGCAAGGATCACAGGGAATAGAAGGAGAAGAATTACAAGATACAAATGGAAAAATGCCTCTTCTGTGGACGCGGTATCAAACAATTTTTTCAACGCCTCAGTCAACACACCCAGAAGGCTAGTGTTTCCTTCTTCCAAAAACACCCCGGCACCAATTTCCTGCAGAAGTGGTTCCAAGTCAATATCGCGGCTTTTCATCACTTGCATAGACCTTTCGATAAGGCCTTTAGCCCACCTTGATGGCTTTGGGAGTGAATTATGTGACCTTTTCCAAATACGAGGCGAGCAGTCCCATTGTGGGAAGGTGGAAGATAAAGCGACGAAGGTGCGGGAGGGAATTTTTGAAGGTCGATCCGTTAATTGTAAGGGCAAATTCGAAGGTGAACTCTTCATGTTTTCTGGAACACCTGAATTGAGGAGTCTAAGAGTTGAATGTTTTAATTCTTTCCAGTTTGGTGTCTCGAAGTGCTGTTTGATTTCGCCTAAGTCAAGGTGAAGCAAGCCGAGAATCTCATCGTCAATCATCGACTTGTTCCATGTCAAGCCAATGTAATGTGCTTTTGAATTTCCTCTTTTCCCTATTCTTTTTGTTTTCACATGGGGATACACCAACCTGATTAGTTTTCCTAAATGGGACTGACCTAAAAGCATGTGCTTTTCGAGATCCAAAGGTTTGGAGATGGCCGGGTATTTGTTGATGAGCCTCAAGCAATATGCGAAGTAAGCCTTGTAAATGGACGCCCGAGCAAGCACTGTGTTTGTTAATAGTGGATTTTTGACTTCATGAATGGACCCAAAAATGATTTTCAAGGCCAAAAATGTTCGAATGGCCTCATGGAGGTTCACTTTGGAAAGAAGTGGATTTAGCAGCATATATTTCTTGCTGGATTGTGGGTTTCTGAAAGGCTCGAGTACGAGGTGGAAGAATTGAAGTCCTTGTTGCCTCAAATCTGAAGACGCCGAAGGCTTAAGATGTTCCGGGAACTTGAAATTGTAAAGCAAATTGAAGAAGTCGTCTAAAGGCACGTGGGAATGATGTTGTGCCAAGGAGTGTGATAGAAAACTAGCGAAGTTAGATGGGTTAACTTTGATAAGCAAAGGAGCAAGTTTCTGAAAAGCGTCCTGTGCGTTTTGCAGACCTTTATGTGGAGGCGAAGTGTCAGATGAAGGGGGAATTTTTGAACAAGCTGCTGGAGATCGAGTTTGGACAAGCTCTGGATCTATTGAGGATTTGTGGTTCGAGTTTGATTTAAGTTGTCCCATTTTGGATGAACTCATAGGTTCTGAAAGGAAATCCAGTTGGCGATCATGTTTAAATGGGCGAAGAGCACGGTTATCAACAGGATAATAAGGGGTATCAATAGACGAAGCACGTGGCACATGGTTTAGGTGGGTATATGTGCATTCATTCGGGTGAGTATCAAATGGAGTATGAAGAGAGTGATCTCTGGATGCTGGGGCCATTGACCTTGGGGAAACAGAACCAGTACCCGGAACGGAAGTCGAGTTGAGAAGATGTGCCATCAGTGAGGTTTTCAGATGTTCGGACAGTGCCGAAATTGACGTGCTAGAAGAGGGATAATCGAATACTTGCATACTAGGGACGTTTCGAGGATGAAGGGAAACGACATCAATTCCATCAGTGGTAAAAGATTGCCGAAGCATAGGTGTATGTGGATGCGCAGGTAGATGATTTACCAACGCCGAATGACGACCATACGAGTGGCCGGCGGGAGGAGTGTATTCTGCAAAAGCGGCCAGGGATCCTTCAGGCCGAGTAATGTGAGCTGCTGAAGAGGAGTCCATGTTTTTATTGAAGGTGAGGGATTGTCTTTTCTTGTCCTTTTTCTTATTTTTTTTCTTTCTTTTTTGCACCCGAGAGTGGGCCGATGGCATTTCTTTGACGTTCTTTGACGTGGCTTTGGTTCGAGCTCCACTTGAAACCAATGGAAACCACCCTGTTTGTTTGATTTCTTGAATGAAGATGGAAAATTCTATTTCATGCGGTGGGGCCAGAATGAAGATTAAAATATCAATCAAGAAAATACAAAATATACTGGGATCTCTTACAATTATCTAATCTACCCGGCCAGTGTGTACATGATATGACGGCGTTGACATGTGCTTCCCACAGGCACTTTTCGAAGACGTTCTGTAGTGTTTGGCATGGTACAGCACGCTTTGGGGGTTTTTTTTTTTTTTTTTACATTTTTTGAACATTCGAACTCGCACACGGAAATTTGGCACCACCTTGAAAATAAAGCCCTCTTGAAAATAAGACGCTCTTGAAAATAACACCTTCTTGAAAATAGACTACTTGCTGAATAATTTTGGACTCAGAAGTTTAGCCGTGTACCGTCTGGTAAATTCCAAAGGACGATTTTTTGTGGCAAATGCAAATAAATGCCTCATCTGTTGGAGGCGGGTCCTGCGGTGTATGTAGTATCAATCATCTGTCTGCGGGTGTTCCGCCGAAAAAGGTAACGTCACGGTAGAAGACAAAAAATTGCACATTTTACGTTTTTTTGCATGTTGAGATGGATGTTTTTAGCCACGGGATATGAAATACATCTTTCAAGAGAGATGAAAAAGAAGAAAGCAAAAGAAGAAAACAAAAAACAATACAGAAACAAAACAATACAGAAACAAAACAAAACAAAAACATCCAAAAAAAAAAAAATTAACAAAAAATAAAAAAAAAGGGGTGAATTTGGGAAAGATGGATCTACCTTATGATGTTTTATTTCTTTTGAAGTCACAGCTAAGAGTTGCTCGTGGTCTCTGAGTTTTTATTTGTTTCCTGCAAACTGGGTTTCAACCATTGTCACAAGGTGGCAATTATTGGATAAATCTGTGCCTGAATTACCTTTTTGAGGTTTACTTCATGGTGCCTTATCAATAATCGTGTATACATCACTTTGCGACAAGGAAAAGAAAACCGCAGCAAGCACTGCGCAATGAATATTTTATTTATGATGAAGCCATTTTCAGCGAAACCCACGGTCGAGGATTTGGTCCAGAGGAAACAGAAAATTCCGTGGAAACAGTGGCGCCTTCAGCTTTAAGAGAAAAACCCACGAGAAAAACCCAAGAGAAAAATCCAAGGGGGTCACGGAATCTGTCCTTAGATGACTTCTCCACTGGATCAAAGTGGTGTCATTTATATTAGCAAGGTCACCAAAGAGATAAAATCAGTTTTGGTTGTTCTTGACTACACTAGGGTTTAGTTCGGAACGTCTTCGTTCCGAGAATTCCGGAGGGCAGTGTTTTGAGTGAGGGCATCTTTTATGTCATACCGCATTGCTTGTCTCCGTGGTGGAAGACGCAGTGTGTTGTAGTCATTATGGGTGGTGAAAACAACTAGAAAGTAGCTATTAGAAGGTAGATAAATGCTCCTGAAATAATACTCTCAATACTACGGGAACCATGGATGAGTGGGAAAAAAAAGCAACAGGTATGCTAATGCCTTTTGCTTGTGCTACTTGGAATCAGCCGATGTTGCAGCGCGAGGTGGCGTTGCAAGGAAGTGTATGCAGGTGGATTATGAGAACCCCCAACTGCGTCGGCATCTTGCCCAGAGGTTGAAAATGGGGTGTACGACGGCATCCTTTTTTTTTTTCTCTTTTTTATTTTTTTTTTTTTTTTTTTCTTCATGTAGCAGTGATCGTGGTAATGGGATTATAATAAAATATTGTAATTAATACAAATATTGGTTTCGTAAGACCATACTGAAACGCGGGTGTTTTCCATTCGTTTACGTTAGCTCGGACCTGATACTCAAACTTTGCCTTGAGCATTCCACTCTATGGAAACCGGAAGAAGGATCCCCAAGGCGAAGCATCAGAGTCCTCACGATACACACAGGAACAAAGCATAGTTCGTAAAAAGAATTGTTCCTATGCTTTTGATGTACTTCAACCAATCGCCATCAGGCACCTTCACCGAGTCGGTTAGACCCATGTTATGGAGTGGGCTGTGAGATATGCGAGTAGCTAATAATGATAGCAAAGCAGTAATAAGGAAAGATTGGGTATACTTTTAGCAAAGCTCCGGTTCGGTGAAATATAGTAACCATCAGAAGATGTGTACTAAAAAGTGACTGGCCTTGAAAACATTAGATACCAAAAGAACTTAGATCCATACAGCCTTATGACGATACAGCCTTATGACGATACAGCCTCATGACGATACAGCCTTATGACGATACAGCCTCATGAAGATACAGCCTTATGACGATACAGCCTTATGACGATACAGCCTCATGACGATACAGCCTCATGACGATACAGCCTTATGACGATACAGCCTTATGACGATACAGCCTTATGACGATACAGCCTTATGACGATACAGCCTCATGACGATACAGCCTTATGAAGATACGAATCCCCGGCAACTTCGTATCTTTATAGCCTCCCTGCACTCCATGCGTGAGAAAGACACCAAGAATGTAAAATTTGGATTGCCCGCTTTCACCGTCCTGAAACGCGTCTGTTCTTTTATTTTTCCGGATGTAAAACACTCCACACCTGCCCCATCACTTTGTTTTAGCTTCCGACTGTGTATGGCCATTTTGAGAACATCGAAGCACCCGAACAGCATGGTGGCGTTCCATGACAGATCACCAGATACTTGTGATTAAATCTTTTCTTTTTCTAAGGCGCCGAAATCTGGTTTAGTTTGCACCGTTAAGAAATTCTTGGGACTAAAAAGGGGGTCTCTGACACTCAAAAGTATGATGCAGACCACATGAACATTTCGACTTGCCTTTGAATCAGTACTTTGGCGCGGATTCTTACCCTCTTTGAGCCGGATGAACTGCTTAAAAAATACCCAACAAACCGCCAAAATTATGAAGCAACTTCTGCAAATCTTGTGCCATATATTATGAAATGAGCCTCTTGCCATCGTCTTTGGGTATTGACATATTTGCTGCATTTGTTTAAAAGAACAAGATCTCTCTCTGCATTTAGGAGGGGGTTGCGTCGACAAAACATGCCCCAAGCTGGGCCCAGTAAACACTGTTGGCAACTCTTGTGAAAGCAAATACTGTATGCTTTATCCTTTTGAAATCGATGTCTTCTTTCCAGGGTGATTACGGAGCAGTTTGGGACGACGAAGGTCGAGGTTACCGCGTGTGTCCCCCAGTAGGTGACTTGCGAAGGCCGACTTCCGACTAATAAACCACCGTCACTAAGAAACAAGAAACGTCGCTTGCGCCGTTTAAAATGCCGATTTTCTTCAGAAACAAAGCCCTTGGTCGAACCTAAGAATGCAAACTACTGAAATGTCAACAGTTGACAAGGTTAAAGATCTCACACCGAAAGACCCTCCTCGAAGACGGCCTCCCTGAAAATTGGGTTGAAACACCGAGTAGTATTAAACCATGCGGCTGGAGATTTTCGTTTGCGACTAGCTCTAGCATCCACTTCATATTAACTTTCCACGTCGTTGAAAACAACCGGGCTGGCGTTTTAATGGCCTGTGGCTCAACCAAGTCACAAACTTGAGATCGTTAACTAACTTTGGGGTCATTAGTATCGATATCTGTTGGTGAAATTGATCTTCTGTGCAATATTAATCCCTCACGACTTAATGAGACTATATTTCTGTGGCATGACAGTACTGCCACTTTCAACCACGCTAATGCAATCAGGCAGTGATCTTCTTATCCCAATTTTTGGCTCAAACCAACCACTTCGGAGATAAGCGACATGTACTCTTTATACATCGACGCAAAAGTGCACCAGTACTTGAATGTATCCGAAGACAACTCCAGGCTCTGGCTTTCAGAAACCGTGAAACTGGAGTTCAGCATCTCCTTGTTGAAATGGAGTATGATGAAGGTGATGATCGGAATGGGCAATTGCAGCATACATGGGTACTTCAAAGTAACCTCGTGGAAGAAAGCCGCCAGTAAGCCAAACATTTCTTGCTGGAAATCGTTTCCTACCATGTCGTCAATGTCTGATAAAAATAGTGTCTCCAGCATCAAGTCTGTAGCCATCAACAGAACGATCCTAATAGTTTCAGCAACATTACGTATGGTTGCGATACCATCAAAATGGGGATTTTTGGCACTTTGACCACTGATATCAAAGTTATACGCTTCGCAGGCCGTTACTGCCCCTCTAATGACCATTTCTTCCATGTCCAGTATCTCATCAGAAGACGGTTGATGGTGCTTCCTTGCCTGGAGTTGCACACCACGGACAACTTCTTTGAACACACGCCCTGTATGCGAGAATTTAATGTTTGTCAGTGCAGTTTCATTGAGATGAACCATACCACGCAAAATTCGCGTGAAAGTGCTTAGTTGGATGTTGTCAATGTGTGCTAAATAAGGCCCCGTTTCAAGTGTAACGATACATTTGTTGATCGCAGCACGTAGCAGAAGTTTTGAGCCGCGAGACATCTCTTTATCAGAAGCAAGGATCAAAGGAAATAAAACGAGAAGAACCACAAGATACAAATGGAAAAAAGTCTCGATTGAAGATGCAGTATCCAACAATGTTCTCAAAACCACAGTCAACACACCCAGAAGGCTATTATGGCCGTCTTCCAAAAACACACCAGCCTCAATGTCCTGGAGAAGTGGATGCAAGTCAACTTTGTGGGATTTCAAAACTTGCATTGACCTTTCTATGAGCTCCTTTCCCCACTTTGATGGTTTTGGCATAGTATTTGATGTCTTTTTCCAAATTCGGGGGGAGCAGTCTGATTCAGGAAACATAGACGATAAATCGACAAAAGTGCGCACAGAAATATTCGAAGGTGCCGAGGAAACTAGTCCTTGCAGGAAGTTTAAATTTGGAGCGGAAGTTGCAGTGGCAATGCTTCTTGTCTCACTGGACTTGGGGACTCTAAGTGTTTTAGGATTTGGGCCTTTCCGCATTGTACCGTTGAAGTGATTTGAAAGTTCGTGCAAGTCGAGGACAAGCAAGCTGAGAATCTCATCATCAACGAGGGAAGTGTTCCATTTTAAACCAATGCAATGTGCTTTGGAGTGACCTCTTTTACCAAGTCTTTTCATTTCGACGTTGGGATACACCAATTTAGTGAGTTTACCTATTTTGGACTGGCCTAGAAGTATGTTGTTTTCGAGATCCAAAGGTTTGGAAAATGATGGGTACTTATCGATGAGTTTTAGGCAAAGTATGCAGTAAGCCTTGTATATGGATACACGAGGAATTGTTGCTCTTTCAAAAGCTGGGTTCTGGACTGCCCGAAGGGATCCAAAAATGATTTTCAACGCCAAAAACGTTCGAAGGATCTCATGGTAATTCACGGTGTGGAGCAGGGAGTTTTTCACGAGAGCATCCTGGGTATTTTGCAGGGTATTGAAGGGATCAAGAATGAGGCGGAAGAAGTTTAGTCCTTGGTGCGTCAAGTTGGGCGAAGCCGAAGACTCGAGTTGTTCAGTGAATTTGGAATTGTAAAGCAAATTGAAGAAGTCATCTAGAGGCACGTGGGAATGGTGTTCTGCTAATGCCTGGGCTAGAAAACTACCAATGTTAGATTGGCTGATGGTTTCAAGCAAGGGGGCAAATTTGAGGAAAGCATCTTGTGCGGTTGGCAGACCTTCGTGATTGGTGGAATGGTTAGATGCATGGGGAGATGTTGTGGAATTACCGGCTGGGGATTGAGTTTCGACAGCCTCCAGAGCCCTATGGGGACCGGCTACCAAGTTGGGATCGTGTTGTGGCAGTTGTGCATTGTCGGGGTTTAAAAGGAAATTTTGTTGGCCAGAATGTGGAATTGGGCCCAGAGCAGACTTATCAATCAGAGAACGAGGAGTATTGCTAGCTGAAGAAACTGATGGATGGGTTGTATGGGTAGATGGTCCTTGAATAGGGTGTGAATCAATTTGAGGATAATGAGAGGAGTATTTGAATGTCTGAGTGGGTGGATTTGGTGCAAATTTACCGGAGTCCCGACCAGGTGTTGATGTGGAGACGTTTGCAATCGATGGGACTTGAAGTTGTTCGGAAATATTGGAAACGGCCGATTTGGGACCGGGTGCATCGCCCACATGGGCGTCATACGAGTTCTTAGGCCGAGGGTAAACTCCATCAATCCCACGTGGGCCGACCTGGTGTTCCAAACGTGGTAGAATCGTGTGATAAAGAGACGGTAGCCCATTGACCCGAGGATCTGCAGGATGATTAGTTCCTGAGACAGACGAAGGGGCATGCAATTGGCCGGGAGGATGTTTGTTTTCTTCGAGCCCATTGCTGGGAGCTAGTGGATTCGGTCCCATTTTGTCCCCAAATGGGTTGAGATTCTTGGATATGAGAGTGTGGTGAAAGTGCGACTAGACCAAGTTAGGGGTTCTGAGATACTTTATTTTTTTCAAGGGTTGAAAGTCTGGCGAAATGAAAACTGCAGCTTTGTTTGACTATCCATGAATGAAGATGAATATCTCACGCGGTCGAGGAAAAAGAAAAATGGGAAATATGAAATTGAAAACAAGAGAATATTCGGCAACGGACGCAAGCATCAAATACACTCAAGTGGTGTACAGTGCGTTGCCAAGGGCAGCCACATACTCTTGATAGGGCCTTCGAAGCCCTGGCGCGACGCAGTAGGTTTCCGGAAAGAAGTTTTTTTCCATTTGGGATACAATCTACACGACCAACAAAAGAAGCATTTGTGATAGGAAAAAGGGCAAAAGCCACGAAAATACCTTGAAATTAGCACTTGGCGGAATATAAAATGGCAGTAACTAGAAATGTTCTCGGTTATAGTTGGTGAATGTGACTCTTACGGCTGTTTGGGGTTAAGAAAAAAAAAATTCCCTCATCCGAATGCCAGTGTTATGTGCAGGACGTCATCGATCGTGCGCGGGTCTGCGGTAACCTTGCACTTTGAACAACCCCGGTTCATTGGAGGGAATGTATTGTATGGAATTCGGTTTCTTGTCTTTCTTGAATCAAAAATAATGATTTTTTTGCTTTCATAAACACTTTAAATGCATACTACAACATGCTCGGCTTTAATGGGTGAGTGAGAAAAGGAACCGAGAAATTTCGCTAGGAATCGAACGGGACCACGGTCCACGGTTACATTTTGAGATATCCGGTATACATGAATGTGCAACGGGTAATTAAAAGCGTGGTATAGTAGAACCTTTTGGATACATTAAAAACGCGGAAGTTTTTCAGCGTGGTCAATATCATGCGGAGAATTTGGGTCGTTTTCTTTATGGGTCGAAATCCCACACATATTCGGAATTAAAAAAGAAAAAAAAAATGCTTGTATGTGATAGAGATAGACGAAGCACGTAATGCTATGTAAATAGAACCACCATTTCCCTCTTTTTGTTTTGTCAAAGAATTTTTCTAAGTTTCAAAATTTGAACATAGTGTGCACTCGTTTTGTCAATGGATTGCATGTACCCAAAAAGATCATTAAGCATCCTTTTGTTTTTCCACACATAGCTAATTAATGGTTAGTTATTTAGTTAGTTATTTAGTGCAATAGCCTTAGTTATTATCAAAGACATTCTAGCGTGGAAAAAAGTCGAAGAGTGTTTTATTCAAAAAAAATGGAACATCCTATATGGTTATTCTTGCGTTGAGTCACTGCTGTATCATGTGCAGTGAGGTAGTGTCGCACTCATGGGCGAAAGGCAGTTTTCTTAGAGTAAAATATTCAAAGTTTTTATATAGTAGTGCACTAATCCTGTTGAACACCTGATCCTGTGTGTCTAGTATAAACTTTACTCGTGGAAAAATATTTTAGATACCATCAAGAGTCCTTCTTCTGAATGTTCATCGTAGCGTGTACCACACCGAAGTGACTGCATGTAATCTTCTCTCCAGCAACGTCCTTCTTTCCTAAGCAACCGAATAACTAAGAACCAAACACACAATCTAGAATGTCTTTAAGGAGCACAATAGTAATGTCCATTAGTTCTCTACATAACTAATCTTACTATCTCCTTCCTACAGGTCTACCTAAGTTATCTTGACTGATAATGGTAGCCCTCCAGGTATAGAAGAGACCTTTGGAACGCTTTACAACCTTCCTGTATCTCCTTGCATATCTGGTAACCTTTCCTTTGTATCTAATCCCGGGACTCTTCTCCGGAGAGTCCATATTGAGACAGACTATTCTTTTATTCATCCTTATGAGGACAAAGTTCCTAATCAACTCCCTAAAGGATCAGACCTCCATAACACCTTGTGGCGTCTCTACACCGTCTGACCTTACCACTCAACAAATCCAGCCAGTCTGAATGGGAGAAATTTTCGCGAAATTTGAGGATGGAGTCCAAAAAAATACTGCGACGGGATATTTTGTAGACAATTAGGCAATTATGAAAAAGAAAAATTCTTCCAAATATTGCCTCCTCAATAGCAGCTCGGTAATCCATTTATACCTGGATCTAAAGCAGGTGTCTTCTTCAAGATATGGCCACGAGCACTCTTGGTTTTATCTTGGTTTTAATTTTTTTTTAGCACGCGTTGTTGAAATAATGCAGTCCTTATGATGCAGGTTGTATCATTTGCTCACGTGGCCTCATTCTTTCTCTTGATTGCACCTGGTCTTTTTCACACTAGTTCCTCTTTTACTGAATCTGGACAATCACTGTTAGAGACTAACCTATAACTGTGAAAAACCTATTGCTCCTTATTTAGATATTTACTATGGCTAATACAAGATCCACCCCTGGTGCCTCGGTTGGCACCTTCTTTAACCAAGAACTGTAAGGACCTTTCCAGGAATACCAGAGCGGTCTCACAACAACCTTTAACAAGGAGATTGACAAAGGTTAAACCTTCCACTTAATGGTCTAATCTCCATGAATTATTTCTGGTCCACCAACCGAGCCTATTCTAGATGCATGCTCGATTGTTTCCTCTCAACACGCGTGGGTACTGTTTGTAACACGCGACGACTTTCGCTGCACAGATGGCCTGAGCATTTCGAGATCCTGGTTAGAAGCCAGCGGTTCGAAAAGATAGACAGATGGAATTAAGGATTTCCAAAGACAAGAGTCGCAGTTTGGCGAAAACATAAATAAAACAAGACAAAAAAGAAAATGCTTGTTATTGTCTACTTTCTGAACTTCTTCAATCACTGCCGAGTGAAGCCTGGAAGTAACTTAATGAAATCGTCCTCCTCGGTCACGTGCCTTAGTATATGCAAGCAAGTTTCATCCATGGAGATAGACTCAGCTATTTACTTTTGAGATGCAAAAGGGTGAATCTTGTATTAGTCATCGCAAATATATCGTGTAACAGGTCTCACGGCTATAGATCAGTCCCTAATGGCTGAGTTGTCGAGTTATGTCAAACAGGAACTAGCTAGAACCACACCAGGCAGGGATTTTGTTGGAAAGGTTGACAACAATTAGTTAGAAGCGTTTCGCTTTACACGATGCCGGTAGTTTAGAGGTGGTTCTGCCCGTTTATATGAGCATACGTCCACCTGTGTATCTAGTCCTATGTCAAATCACTTCAAAAAGCTCTTTTTTTAGAATCAAGGAAAGGAACTCTTGAAATTCCCATCTTAAAATATCTTCACCAGGGACTCGAGTCGCGTATATACCAAAGTTATCGTTTGGTAAAACCCTCCCCCTGCCAACAGATTTTCGCACTATAAGCCAGCAATAGCAATTGAGACAAAGAATGACGCCACATGAACAAATGGTGTAATCTGCATCTTAATGGATTATTTCATCATCCGCTTCACAATAACTATTCCATAGAAACATTGTATTATTTTTTCAAAGACAAAAAATTTCGTGTCATCGTGGTCCCCTACGTACATGTAACTTCTTTTTACCTAGACCTCAAATTCTGCATGGAACATGGAACATTGAACCCGAAGACAAAGACCGCCCAAGTAGCAGAATTGACCACTTGTTTTGAAAGGGATTTCCTTGCCCTCGGATCGAGACACTAGGTTGAAGCTTCCTGAGGTATATATTCATATTTTTCAACGCCATAGTATGTGCTTTCCATAAATCTCACTACGTGGTGTTTACCATAACGCGTGGAAATTCGGGTAAAGTTTGGTCACGTGATCCATTGACATAAAGAAGGCCATCCAAACATATCACGTCTTCTTGATGAATTTTGCTACTAGTGCTGTAGAACCGAATCGCCACGATTCTTTGTTACATTAATCTGTTATAATGCCAAGACTGGGGGACAAAAATAAAGAAATCATTTGTAATTGCCGATTCGTTCGACTCGCTCAAAGTGGTAAAACTGGAATACAACATCCAGTACCCGGGTATCTACAACTTTGGCGAAACTGGCTTTGCTTTGGGGTCGATAGCAAGTCAAAACGTCGTTGGGAGTTCTAATGGTAAGGTTAAGAAAGCATACAAGCAACCCGAAAACCTCTGGTTGGCGACAGTAATTAAATCTATTGGTAATGGCGGAAATGTTGTACCTGCCTACACAATGTTGTCCGACAAGAGAGATACTGAATCTAGGTGTATTAATTTCCCCTTTGCTGGTTCAAAGTTTCAAACTCAAACAAATATCACAAACACGAAAGTGGGTTAGAGTGGGTCCTCAAGACCTTCATCCAATTCAGAACTTTCTCTGTGAAGGAAGAAATTTCCGTACTTTGATCCAATGGTGATGGTAGCCAACTAACGACATATCATAAGGAGGCCTGTGGGAAAAATAGCCCGCTCTTTGGAACCCACTTCACTCGCTGCCCATGTTGATGCCTCTTGACTTATCTTACTTTTCGCTTGTGAGAAAGCCTCACATAGACATAATATCTCAAAACACAGGTGCTGGACAAAAGATATTCCAGAAATTTATCGAGGCTTGTCTTTTGACTCATCCCGTGACTGAACTCAACAGTCGAGATAATTTGGTGCATCGGACAAACCGCATTTGAACAAAGCTTGAATTATTAATTTGGGAGAAAACACTGACCTGCTTGCCCCTGTGTATGTATTTTGCGCAACAAAATCTCCTTAGAATCGCAAATACGGAAGCCGTCTCTCTGACTAGTTCTGATTAAAAGTGGTCACATGGGTACAGAATGTGGTGGAAGACAAAATCGGATTACTAAAGGACTTTGCCAAATAATACAAAAAAGATACAGCCATATATTGTTAGATTCAAGCCGTCTGGCTGGGTAAAAGGTATTTTGTATTTCGGTGATATAGTTCAAGCTCTTTCTGTCGTTGGAAAGAGCGCCTATTTATATTTTCCCGGAATAAGCCTTCGAAGAAGGCGACTGGGACTTTTGTAAGAGACTGGGACTTTTGTAAGAGACTGGGACTTTTGTAAGAGACTGGGACTTTTGTAAGAGACTGGGACTTTTGTAAAAGACTAGATAGTAGATGAACATGAGACGTTGATGATTGAGGCATTATTGCCTAAAGCGGAAAGAGTCAAAGTGGGACTCGCCTACGTAAGAGAAGGTGCATCCTGCAAGGAAATGCGAGTAGCACAAAAAGGAAAAGATGAGACGTTTCAGGTTCAAGGCGTGCGTCCAAGAACGGCCATCGGCCAAGTACTGATTAGAGGTGCATTACAAGTGATCAGCAAAGCCTTAGACGAGATGTGAATAATATCCCTTTAGAAATGGATGAATCGCATTTATACACTGTTGGAGGGGTTAAGCACTGTTGGAGGGTCTAAGTCTATTTGGCCAAAGACGGGAAATTAAGAAAGACGTTTTTGTTACGACTCTCAAGATGAATCACATCAATCCCAAATCGATCAAATCTTCTTTCAATGCCGGGGGTTTCGTCCTTGACAATTTTGCACAAAAAGTTCTAAAACATTGGTCCCTCAATACATGTTCAAACAATATGAGCTCCCTTAGGAAGGGTAATCGACGTGGTGGAGCCCAAGACTAGAATTTCCTCTCTCTCTCTCTCTCTCTCTCTCTCTCTATAATTAATACCCCTGAGAAAAACTCTATCAGCTGAATTGATCTTTCACACCTCACACACCTGACTTCTAATGGCTAGTCAATTGATCCGTCTCCATACTGGCACTTGAAGGTTTTACCAATATTTTCGAGGCCAAGACAATCAAACAGTATAATATTCCAAACTTATCACAATTTCTGGCTCAAAGCAACCACTTCTGAGATAAGTGACATGTAGTCTTTATACATCGACGAAAACGTGGACCAATATTTGAACATTTCCATAGACAACTCCAGCATCGGCCTTTCAGATACAGTCAAACAGGATTTCAGCATCTCTTTGTTGAAGTGAAGTATGATGAAAGAAATGACTGGAATAGGCAATTGCAGCATACAAGGGTACTTCAACGTAACCTCGTGGAAGAAACCCACCAGTAAGCAAAACATTTCTTGTTGGAAATACTTTCCTACCATGTCCTCCACCTCTGAAAAGAATGGCGCCTGCAGCATCAAGTCTGTAGCCATTAACAGGACCATCCTGATGGTTTCGGCAACATCACGTATGGTTGCGATACTATCAAAATGCGGATTGTTTGAGCTTTCACCAGTGAGATCAAAGTTATACGCTTGGCACGCCATTATAGCTCCGTTAATAACAATTTCTTCCATCGCCAGGATGTCATCAGAAGGCAGTTGATCGCGTTTCCTTGCTTGGAATCGCACCCCACGGATAACTTCTTTGAACACACGCCCAGTATGGGAAACTTCAATGCTGGCCAGTGCTATTTCATTGAAATGTACCATGCTACGCAAAATTCTTGTGAAAGAGCTTAGTTTGATGTTATCAATGGGTAGTGAAAAAGGCCTGGTTTCAAGTGTTGCGATACATTTATTGATCGAAGCTCGTAGCTGGAGTTTGGAGCCTTGTGACATCTCCTTATCGGAAGCAAGGATCACAGGAAAGAGAAGGAGAAGAACCACAAGATACAAATGGAGAAACGTTTCTTTTGGAGATGACGTAGCCATCAAATTCTTCAAAGCGTTAATAACCACCCCCAGAAGGCTACTATGGTCATCTTGTAAAAATACACCCGCTCTGATGTCCTGGAGAAGTGGATCCAAGTCAACTTTGTGGGATTTCAAAACTTGCATTGACCTTTCAATGAGCCCCGTTCCCCACTTTGATGGTTTTGGCACAGTATTATATGACGTTTTCCAAATACGAGGGGAGCAGTCCGATTCAGGAAACGTGGTCGATATATCGACAAAAGTGCGCAAGGGTGTATTGGAAGGTAGCTGTGAAACCAGCCGTCGCATGAAGTTCAAATTCGAAGTGAACCTCGTATTCGAGAAGACTTGTGTGCTCCTGGGGTTTGGAACTGTAAGTGTGTTAGCGGTTGGGAGGTTTTGAGTTGAGAATTTCCAGTAATCTTTGATGTCCGTTATGTCGAGGTGAAGCAAGCTGAGAATCTCATCGTCAACCATGGAAGCGTTCCATTTCAAACCAATGCAGTGTGCTTTGGAGTCACCTCTTTTACCTAATCGTTTCACTTCGACGTTGGGATACAACAATTTGGTGAGTTTACCTATTTTGGACTGGCCTAGAAGTATGTTGTTTTCGAGATCCATAGCTTTGGAAAACGATGGGTATTTGTCGATGAGTTTTAAGCAAAATATGCAGTAAACCTTGTATATGGATACCCGAGGAATTATTCTTCTTTTCTTCCATGGTTTATCGACTGACTGAATGGAACCCAAAATAATTTTTAACGCCAAAATCGTGCGAGAAGTCTCATGGAGGTTCAACTTGGAAATGAGTGGGTTTCGCACCTGATAGTGCTGTGCCTTTTGTGGGTTTTTGAAAGTCTCAAGTATAAGGTGGAAGATCTGAAGTCCTTGGTGTCTCAAACCGGAAGAGGCGTATGGTTTAAGATGTTCAGTGAACTTGTGATTGTAAAGCAATTTGAATAGGTCGTCTATAGGCACGTGGGAATGGTAAATTGCTAAGGCGTGGCATAGAAAGCTTCCAACGTTAGAGGGGTTAACGGTGTTGAGTAAGGGAACAAGTTTCATAAAAGCATCAGGAGGATAATTATGCAGAGCTTTTTCCTCAGAGGTGTCAGACTCAAGAGGTTTTGTTGTTAAACTTTCCAAGGAGGATGGAGTTTGGACAGACTCCAGCACCCTGATGGGTGGTGGTATCAAGTGTGGATGATGTTGTTCGAAATGTGGTAGAATCGTCCGATCAAGAGACGGAAGTACATTGACATGCAGATCTGAAGGCTGATGAGTCGATGAAACAGAAAGCTGAAAATTCAATTGGCCTTTAGGATGTTTGTTTTCTTTGGAGTTGACCGGGGTGGCTTCGAGGGGGTTGGTGGGAGCTGCAGTATTAAAGCCCATGTTTGGCAGATGTGGTTGGGCCTTTTGGATATGGTGGGCCTTTTGGATGTGACAGTGGGCTGAAGATATATAAAGCCAATATAAAGATTTAACTGAAGGATTTGTAGTTCTTTTTTTTTTTTTTTGTTCTTAATTGGGGAAATCCTGGATATATGAAAACCACGACCTTTGTTTGAGCATCCTTTAGAGAGAAATGATAAACGTATATGTGAAAGGAAAAGAGTCAGAAAATAAGACTAAGACGAAGAAAGAGAAAAACAATATAAATATGTGACAGACGCCAGCAACGAAATATCACAGGTGGTATATCCGATAAGCAAGCGTTGATAGGAGCCCTGAGATGCTCTTCGCAGGCACTTCAAAACCCCGGTGCGACAGCAGGTGTCATACTACAAATATTATACAGAAGCTGGAAAATATCATGAAAACAGCGATTTGGTGATATAAATCTGGAGTAATTAAAATTTACTTGCCATGCCAGGTCTATAGTTGGCGAATGTGACGTTTACGAGATTTTTTTGGGTGAAAAAAAATGCCAAAAGTGAAGGTGACGTGTTTATGCAGTATGTCATTGGTTGTTTGCGGGTCGGTCGCCGTCACGGCAACGACGTACAATACACAGCCCGGTTGATTGGTGGGAAAGAATTTTCAGCAATATGGGTTTTTTTCTTTCTTGAATAAAAGTTGACTCTTTTGACTTCAGGAATCCGTTGAAGGAGTCATAGAGCCTGGACTTAATCGTTAAGCGACAAATCAAACTGAAAAATTCCCCAAGCCAGAACGTGTTGGCCTTAGGTGTTTTCAAGGCGTGTCCTACTCATGAAATATGTGTCTGACACGGTTTGGCAGTCAAAATTCGCTTACATACATGATCGTGGGATGGCTCTTCCAGCCCTGGTTTTTTTCCGACGATGGGTGATATAGTTAAATGAGCCAGTGGACGTAGGGCATCGTTACTAAACGCTGAAGCACTGTTTAATCTTGCCCGTGTGAGTGTAGCAGTGCGCATCATCATTTATTGTTGGATTGATCATCCAACAGAAGGTAGCAAAGGTTAAATGTTGAGCAATACCGTATACACCTACTTCCAACCCGAATCGGATGCACTTCATCCGACAATGAAAATACTATGAGGTGATCAATCAGTAAAAAGTTACAGAATTTCGGGGTGCTGAAGCTTTCGCAGTCCATGGTACAGTAACAAAAGAGAAGTAAGAAAATGTGCGAGAGGTATGAGTTCGTGGTTTCTTGATGTTTTCGTTGGGAGTCATTTGCCTTATTCAGGAAAAGTCATTGTTGAAATGAAGCAGTTCTCAAAATACGGTTCTCATAATGAAGGTCATATTATTTGCTCACGTGGCCTTATTCTTTCTTCATTGCTGTTGCTGGCTTATTGCCCGGAATCCCCTCGCCTGGTCTTTATTCAATAGCTCCTCTTTAACCTAACCGCCCAATTCAACCATTAGATGTTTGATATATAGCTGTGGTACATATTGAAGCTTATTTAGATATTTACTATGGCTAATGACAGATCCACGCCGTATGCATCGGTTGGCACCTTAGCACCCTTTCACTTAAAAGTATAAAGCTAGGTATATCTTCATGGATGACACTTGGTACACCAATCTGGTGATTCTTAGATGTATGCTAGATTGTTTCCTCCCAACGGGACTTGCCATCCCACAAGCTTTGTACTCAGAAAATGCCCACGAAGTGTGTGGCTCAAAAACAAGGGGTGTAAACATCACCAACACGTTACAATATCTTTCTTTACTCAGTTGGAGTTTAGAAGTATCTGAACAATCTAGTCTCATAACATTAAATATGAGATAACAAAACACTCTTGGAACTGTATAAACTCTTTGTGAAGACAAGTTACAGCGCAAGCCATAAAAGCTGGAAATCACGCCCTTCGCATTTCCACTATGGCAGGAAATCACAGCTCCCACAGCCAATTGCCGAAAGAAGACTAATAGCATCAAGGGTCCTTCGGATCACTCACATTCCACACTATTTGTGCCTTATAAGAATTCTTGCGGGAGTATCTTCGGTTTGCCTTTGAATTTCATCAAATTGGTATATATTCACTTGAACACAATCAAACGGAGGTGCAACTAGACGGGTTTTTTTGTTCAGAATCATGTCTAAAGCTTGGGCTTACGTCCAGTGTTGTATATAATTACTAAATGTCTTCGAATGATCAAGTCAATACAATATCTTCGGGTGACATGGTCATTGTTTTGCGATTAACAGGGAAGGTATTTCACCAGCGATCTGCAATTCCTGAGTAAAAGTAAATATTATCCTACAAGAAATGGATGAGGTTTCATATCTACTCCCCACACTCCAAGGCATAGAAGGTGAAAAAGAAGTTTCTTTAAGCACTTTTAAGACGTGCAAGGTGAATCCCGACTCGATCAACAGCAAGGTCAACGCCGGAGTCATAACACTTGATATCGTCGCTGTCACCAAACAAGCTTCAAAATCACTAATCTCAACCACAATTCCACGAGCTATCCGCTGGGTTTAATACATCACTAAACACACAAACGTTAGGATCTACGAAAGTAACCACCAGCTACATGACGTATGCCAAAATTGAAATTCTGCAGTCTCCAATTATTGTCTAATCGGGGCTTCTGTCGTTAAATTGTCATTAAACATGCCGTGGACATAAGTGTTTAGTAATCTCTAGATAATAAGTCATTTTTCTCGTGTCAGAATGCATTCTTGTCGATTTCAAACCCACTTCTATCTAACTTGGCCATAGTTTCTGGCTCAACGCAACCACTTCTGAGATAAGCGACATATACTCTTTATACATCGACGAGAACGTGCACCAATACTTGATCGTGTCCATAGACAACTCCAGATTACGGGTTTCAGATCGAGAAAGAGTGGTGTTCAACATCTCTTTGTTGAAGTGAAGCATGACAAAGGTGATAACTGGAATAGGTAATTGCAGCATACACGGATAGTTCAAAGTGACCTCATGAAAGAAGGCAATCAGTGAGCTAAAAATTTCTTGCTGGAAATGCTTTCCAACCACCTTGTCACTCGGCGAGAAGAATAGCGTCTGCAGCATCAAGTCTGTGGCCATCAACAGAACGGTCCTCGTGGTTTGGGCAACATCACGTATGGTTCCGATAGTATCAAAATGCGGGTCGTTTGCACTTTCACCAGTGAGATCAAAGTTATACGCTTGGCACGCCATTATAGCCCCTCTGATGACCAGTTCGTCCATTTCCAGGACCTCATCAGGAGACAGTTGGTCTGGCTTCTTTGCCTGGAATTGGACACCACGGACAACTTCCTTAAACACATGGCCAGTTTGTGAAAATTCAAGGCCCGTCAGAGCCGTTTCATTGAGATATGTCATTCCACGCAAAATGCGCGTGAAAGTACTTAGTTGGATGTTATCAATGGGTGCTAGATGTGGTCCGGTTTCAAGTGTCACAATACATTTGTTGATGGAAGCACGTAACTGAATTTTGGAATCGTGCGAGATCTCTTTATCGGCAGCAAGAATCACAGGGAAAAGAAGGAGTAGAACCACAAGATACAAATGGAGAAAGATTTCTTTTGAAGAAGCATTATCCACTAATATCTGTAACGCCACTATGACCATATCCAGAAGGCTAGTACGACCATCTTCCAAAAATACACCCGCTCTGATGTCCTGGAGAAGTGGATCCAAGTCAACTTTGTGGGTTTTCAAAACTTGCATTGAACTGTCCATAAGGCCTCTAGCCCAACTTGATGGTTCTGGCACAGAATTGGGTGTCTTTTTCCAAATTCGGGGCGAGCAGTCTGTTTTGGGGAAGGACGTTGATTTATCGATGAAGGTGCGCAGAGGAATATTTGAAGAGGACGGACGAACTAGCTCTCCTGAGAAGTTTAAATTCGGAGCAGTAGTCACATTCATCGTGGTTCTTGTGTCACTAGACTGGATGAGTCTCAGTGGTTTAGGTTTTGGGCTTTTTCGGGTTGACCGCTTAAAGTGCTGTTTGAGTTCGCGTAAGTCGAGGTCAATCAAGCTAAGAACCTCATCATCAACCATGGAAGCGTTCCATTTCAAACCAATGCAGTGTGGTTTGGAGTGACCTCTTTTACCTAATCTTTTCACTTCGACATTGGGATGCACCAATTTCGTGAGCTTTCCTATTATGGATTGGCCTAGAAGTATGTGGTTTTCGAGGTCCAAAGGTTTGGAAAACGATGGGTACTTGTCGATGAGCTTTAGACATAGTATACAGTAAGCCTTGTAAATGGACATCCGAGGAATCTTAGCTGTTTCTATCGATGGGGGTTCGACGGCCTCAACGCAACCGAAAAGAATTTTCAAGGCCAAAAACGTTCGAAGGATCTCATGGAAGTTCACGCTATTGTGTATCAGCCTTTGCACCAGATCATTCTGAGTTTTTTTCAAGGGGTTGAAAGGATCAAGAATGAGGTGGAAGAACGTAAGGCCTTCCTGTCTCGAGTCGGTCGAAGCCGAAGACTCTAGTTGTTCAGTGAATTTGGCATTATAAAGCAAATTAAAGAAGTCATCTAGAGGCACGTGGGAATGGTGTTCTGCTAATGCCTGGGCTAGAAAACTACCAATGTTAGATTTGCTGACGGTTTCAAGCAAGGGGGCAAATTTGAGGAAAGCATCTTGTGCAGTTGGCAGACCTTCGTGTTTGGTGGAATGGTTAGATGCATGGGGAGATGTTGTGGCACTAACGGCTGAGGAATGAGTTTCGACAGCCTCCAGAGCCCTGAGGGGACGTGCTCCCAAGTTGGGATCAGGTTGTGCCCGTTGTGGTATATTCTCAGGGTTGGAAAGGAAATTCGGTGGGCGATCATGATTAAATATTTGCAGAGGTGTGTCATCAAGTGGAAAAGAAGGTTTACCGATGGATGAATTCCGTGGTGGATGGATGATGTGGGTATGTATGCTTTCGTTCGGGTGAGTGCGAATTGGACGATAAAGAAAGGAATGCTTGGATAATTGGGCGGGTGATTGTGGGGTAAATGGGCCCGAGTTCACAGAGGATGTTGATTCGGAGAGAGTTTCAATCGATGGGGCTTGCAGATGTTCGGACAGGTCTGAAACGGAGGAATTAGGAGAGACACCACCGATCACATGGTCAGCAGAATGAGTTCCGGCAACTCCTATTTGGTGTTCCCGACGGGGTAGAATGTGACCAGGTGCCAGAAGAACAGGGCGTGAAGGAAGATGAGATCCGAAGACAGGAGAAGGAGCGTACAAATGCCAGGTAGGATGTGGGTTTCCCGAGGACTTCGTCAGCGCGTCGTCTGAGGCTTTGGTGGGAGCTGCTATAGAATAGTTCATGTTTTGGATGAAATTCGGTTCGCTTTTTTGGGAGCGGCAGTGTGCTGAAGAAACGAGAAGTCAGTCCGAGATCGGATAAGGAATTTCAGAATTTCAGAATTTTAGATTTGTTTCTTTTTTTCACAATCTGAATAAGCCTGGCAAAATGAAAACCACAACCTTTTTTTGATTATCCATAAATGAAGATTAATTCAGGTATCTCCCAAGATGGCTGAAAAAGAAAAATATGAATTAAGAAACCAAGAAATCAAGGAAAGCAAGATAAAACTTGGCAATGGTGCAAGCATCGAATCTAGTCAAGCAGTAGTGTATACGATATGAAGACGTGGACGTTGTGAAGTGCCACTCGGGGCTGAGGCTCCTCATCGGTTCGCTTCAAGCCACGTCACGATGCAGTATTTTCGAGTGAGATGTTTTCTAATCATTTATATTCTACATGACTCAAAAATGTACCCTGTGTTGAGGGCACAAGAAAGAATGATGTCACGTTTGTCATCATTCATTATTGAAAATAAATTAGAAGGGAATACAGCTCACCACGTCCCAGCCTATTGTATGTAAATGTAACTTTTACGACCTTTTGCGGTGAAGCACAAGAAATTCCCTCACACGAAAAGAACACATGTATGCAGAATGGTATAAATCTTCTGCAGGTCTGGCAACGAATTTGGAAAAACATAGCAATGGTTACATTTTGAGGTACAGAGAAATCAAGATCTATTATCGCGCAATTTTTCTGGAAAATCCGCACAAGTTTGAAGACGCCCCCACTGAGTACAAGAAACGCACCGAAGTGGGTAAAATTCAAAACATACGTCCGTGAAAAGTAGTCTGTAAGACCGGATTCAAATTGTATCCAATATTTCTCCAAAGTGAAGAAAAGAAAACTTAGTCTCAAAAGTAGTTATGGTGAATATTTCTGGGGCAATGAAACTTAATTGCTTTGCTCTTCTTGGATGTTCAATTTTGTTTAGTGAACATTTTGTTACGAATCTCGGACCCGGTTCTAGACCTGGCCATGTTGCGGACTTACCCACGAGGGACTGCAGACGGTAGTACGGATGGTCACCCGCAAGACCTTGTTCGCCAAGTATTCCTGGTAACGTGGAATACCAGACGTAGTGTTGGATTCTCAATGCAACAATAAGGATGATGCGTACTGTTATACTTACAAAGGTGAGGTTTAGCATGGATTAAGCTTATACTCGAAACCTTACGTCCACTATTTTGTTAATAATACTTCCAATAGACAAGAAAATGAACCTGCAGGAATTTCTTGGCTGCTTAGAAGGAGAATTTTCACACCGTGATGCGCGGGCGTGTCCATACCAATCTCAACGCGCTAATAACTATCACATTTGCTTTCAATTATCGTCTTATCAATTCAATATATGTAATGTTAACAACAATATTTTAGGATTATCCTGTTACTACTATCACTGGTAACCCTTGCAGAAAAATGCTCTTCCGTGTTCTTCACGGGTGGGAAGAAGTTTTTTCACACTCGGTAACGACCTTCATCGCCATATCACGTGACATTTGCTTCGTCACAATTATGCTCGGCAGGGTGAGGGTTTTACCCAGTGTTGCGCGCTCGCGTAATTTTACGTAAATCGTAATGAAATTTACGATTTATGGTGTATATTTACGGCTTACGATTTACGATTTTCAAAGACATAATTTTCGTAAATCGTAAATAAATCGTAATACATTTTTACGTTGTTTATCTGAGTTTAGTGCTCTTTAACAACCTCGTTTTCCCGTGCTTAAAGGCTGTTC
>JAJMHT010000170.1:0-39125 GCA_030583145.1 Metschnikowia vanudenii
AGGGGGACGCTCGCGTTCCACTACCTGATTCAACATTACGATCAATTGTGGGGTTTTCTATAGAGTATATAGTTTTTATAGGTGGTAGGCGCGTACAGTAGTGCGCCTCAGAGCGTGCAGGTACAAAACTATCACCGCCCACCTCCACAAATTGATGTTTCTTTAAAAAAAAAAAAAAAACCACGAAGAAAGCACTGTTTCCCGTCCGATCAACGTTAGTTAACCTTCGTAGGGCAACACTGAGTAGTGTAGTGGGAGACCATATGCGAAATTGTTGTGCTGCAATCTTTTTTTTTTCTAAATATTTTCAACTACTTGATACCTGATAATGTTTTTGAAGTAGCACTGGAGCCTGGATTCGGAGTTTTGCTGAGGATGAAAGTGAATGCAAAACTCAAGTACGTGACATACCTGTTGAATCATTAGATCTTAACTCCCCAAGCCGGATGATTCCAAACGCAACATTTGAACACAGGCACTTTCGCCACGCTTGTATTTGGAACTTGGTCTTTTGTGATGTTCAGTGGAATAAGTTCGGGGCTACTTGGTAGCGCGCGCCAACACCGCTGGGCACAGTGGCCCGGCCCACCACAGTTACCGGGCTGTCACGTCAAACCCGCGCCGTGCGTGGGGCTGAAGCAGGCCCAAAAAGGAGGAAGTCGCGGCCCCAGAAGACCTCACCAAGCGTTTCTTCAGGCGTCTCTTCTCCAGCCAACGCCGTTGTATGAGTATACGCTGCGCTGTAAAAACCACAAAGCCAGAGGCGTAAGCCCTCCCACCATACCAAAGCACGTTTCCATCTGAACCTCCAGAACCTCCAGAACCTCCAGAACCTCCAGAACCTCCAGAACCTCCAGAACAGTCACATTCAGTGTCACGCTTACTCCTACATCCACGTGCACCCTCCCGAAAATGAACCCTCCGCCCGGATCAACCCCGGCGCCTCCACAGTGGAAAAAACTTCTTTACCTTCGACAGCCGTTTCCTGACAACTACACGCACGTGTCGTTTCTTGATCAGCTCAAGCGGAACACCACCGTGGCGCAGTACTCGTACTTGAAGCTTTTCAACGACTTTTCGCTTGTGGCGATGTATGGCCTGCTCTTGCTCCTTGCCAACGTGCACTTTTCCGCCATTTACTCCTCGCTCTGGGGAGCTCACGTGCCCACGGTAGTGTCCTCGATTGTGTCGGTCGTTTTGCTTGCAACCGACACCTCCAGCTCGTCTGGCCGCCGCCAACTCAAACTGTACGTGGTGATCGCCATGCTCCTCCTTATTTTCTCGCCCACGCTCCGGTCTTTGACCCAGTCGACTTCTCTGGACTCGATCTGGGCGCTTTCCTTCATTCTCACCTGCGCCAACATCGTGTGCCACGACTATGGGCTCGACCTCACCTCTCTGTATAAATCCGTGGTCTCCACCAATTTATCCTTTGCCAACGCCATTGTCTTGGCATCACGCCTTCTGCTGTCGATGGACGCGTTCTCCTTTCTAGCGTTTTCCCTAGAGGTGTGTGTGTTGATGCCGGTGTTTGACTTCCGCTTGCGTGCTCAGGCCTGTTACGTGCACTATCTTGGCATGTGTACTGTTTTTACTTTGGCTTTTACCATGTTGTATCTTGTGCACGGTATTACTTTTGCTCTAGGTTACCTTGCGAGTGTTGGTTTTATTCTGCTCGGGCTTCCGCTGTACTTTTTGTTCTTGCAGAGGTACAAAAACGAGCTCCAAGGGCCCTGGGATACCGCGAAACCTATTTTCAGAACTGCTTCATAAGAGACTCGCGACTCTTGAGAGTTTGGGGTGATTCCTTCTTTGTTTGAGATACACCTCACGAAAAGCTTCGGGTTGCGACGTGGCCTAAATACTGAATAATCTCGGAAGTATATTTTGATCCATGAGAGCCTGCTTCCTGCTTCCCTCACAGAGCTCAGCATTCTTTTAGCAGTGCTAGTTTTCTATTGAGAGGTCTAAGATACTTTTGGTTAGTATTTAACCAAAACTTATCAAGACGGGAGTGCAATGAGTGTTGCTTGTTGAAACTAGCCATTGAAATTTTTGATGATGCTATAATCCTTGGTGCTAATAGGGTTTAGTTGATGCTAATACTTTTTGCTAATCCCAAGAAAACGAATCCACGGGTTACTGGCAAACTCCTCGTGGCTCTGCTGCGTATGGGCAACGGTTTTGTGTCCGGACTTCAGGTCCATGACATGCTATGTACATAAGTGTCGTTTTCTTTAGGGCGAAGGTTGGACTAAATGCGACCCATAAGAATTCAGTTTGCGTTGCTGACTAACAACATTGTTGGAGTGAACGGATAAACGAATTTAATGAACATTCCGAACGCATATCGCGTTCCTAATAGAGGGTGCACTGATTTGCTTAAAAGCAGCCCCGTGAATATCCCTTGAAACATGTTCAACCAAAAGCTACATCCTTTGGAACAATTAACGTAGTCTTCTTGACCGTCGGAGTTGTTTGCCCCCGTTACTCGAAGAAGAACCAGGCTTCTTTCCGTGTAGGTTTCGCATGTGGCGAATCAAACCATGTTTTGAAGTGAGTCGTTTATGACATACCAAGCACTTAAACGGCGAATCTCCGGTATGAAGCGTCATGTGCTGAGCCAAATGCACTCTCGAAGATAGCCTTTTCAGACAGATGGAACATTCAAAGGCCTTATCGGTGTGCGTTCCCATATGAAGGCTCAACCGCTGTTTCTTCCCAAATCTTTTGTCGCAAATATGACACTGGAACGGCCTGTCGTCGTATTCATGTTTCTCCATATGTTCGTCCAAAAGGGCTTTGGACATCATCCGCTTCTTGCACAAAGTGCATTGATATGGCTTCTCCGCCGTATGGATACCCATATGTGCTAGGAGCTCATTTGAGTTGCGAAAAGCTTTCTCGCAAATGGGACACACTCGGTCGCTGCCTTTGTTCGGGTGGGTTTCTATGTCACTTGAAGCACCACGCGCCTTGGAGTTGTCACCCATTGACAGGTCTAATAAGGTTGCTTTTTTGGGCGGGAGAGAACCGGCATGGGTTGATCTTAGATTAGGCTTGCGCCTTTTTGTGGATTCTTGGGCTTCCTCCCTTTCGCTATCTCCATTCAAGGTAATTTGAACTGGAGAATGTTTGTGAGAGGTAGATCTACTCTGATGTGCTTGAGTGGGTTTCGGTGCATCTTGATTATCAGACTCTTCGCGGTAATCCTCATCAGAATCCTCATCAGAATCCTCATCAGAATCCTCATCAGAATCCTCATCAGAATCCTCATCAGAATCCTCACCACAATCATAGTCGGAGTCGTCGTATCCGTACACATCATCATCGGTGTCTCGCTCTTCCATTTCTTCCATTTCTTCGATATCTTCCACTTCCCATTCGACTACTTCCTCCGTAATATCTTCGACATCTTGCGCCCCAGGCTCATCAGGCTGCTTAGGTTTTTCATATCCATCTGGTTCCAGTTTTCTTATCCCAATATCCTTTTTATCTTTGTTATGATGATCGGGATGGTCCCGAATCTGCACGTCTTTTTCTGGATGTTCTTTGGTCCTAGGAACATTTTTTCTTTGCTCGAGAGGTTGCTGATACGCTTCTTCTTGTTCGCACGGCCACGAGGTCTCTTGGTCGTGTTCATAGTCTGAAATTTCAAGAACTACAGGTTCTGTGGTTTCATGTTCCATATCAATTTGCTCTAGGATTTCTTGGATATTTTGTTCGGCCCCAGGCTCTTTTGTATGACCGGGCACACGTGCCCATCTCCCCGGGTATTGTTTGGTCCAACTGTCATCCTCGGTTTCGTATTCCAAATGGCTGTATCTCAGGGGAACAGGACCGGGATCCCGATACATTGGCCCTTTGTGGGATCAATTATGAGGAGTCAGACAAACCCACTTTTTCGAACAGCTGGTGAGCCAATCAAATTTTGCAATTTGTGTTACGCACGACACTCCTAGAAGCCACCGTAATAGCTTTTAACACGCTTAGAGCAGGATTCTTCAGTTAAATAATGTTCTGGGTGTAAGAGGAAATCATAGCTTATTACTGAAGAATGGATTTTGAGATCGTTTGTTTTATATGGTGACTCATGATGGTGGAGTGATGATTTGGTGTGTGCAGGATTATATCATCACGTTTACCAAGATTGGGCCCATTTGTTTAGACAATTGCAGGTTTTGAATTTGGTGAAGCGAGAGTTATTTTGCTGGTTGAACGTGTTTGATTTGAGCAGGCTTTCCTTTTTGTTTCTTTCTCGAAGCCTGTTTATGGTTCAATCTTTATTGAACGAGGAGGTGCTCGGGGGATGTGCTGGGAGGATGTGCTGGGAGGATGTGCTGGGAGGATGTGCTGGTGAATTACTATTCTTAAAGCATGCCACAATTGCGCCAAAGAACCTTTTGAAGTCTAAGAAGGTTTTTCACAGCCAAAAAAAAAAAAAAAAAAACATGAAATATGACGAGATTGTCTTGTTTCGGCGCTAGTACAACTGCCGTAGCTGGCTGGTTGAAATAGCAATATGTAAACTGTAAACTATACGACCATGGAACCACGAAAGGCCAAGAAATGAAATTTTGAACCACAGAATAAGTGGAATCAATTGGAAAGTTCTTTGGAGAACAATAATAGAAAGCAGATATCTCAAAAATACATATGGATGCTCTTGGACACCGCGTCTCATACTTATTGATGAGAATATACCCCTAATGTCAAATTCAAGAATAATTTACTAGTAAAATAAAGAAATAATGGGTGAACGAACCTATTTTCAAGCTCTCTTGAAGATTTACTACTGTAAGAACATTCAACTTAATCCAGCCAATGCCCAGTAAAAGAACCAAAGTTTCTTCACAAATAGACGCGAGCATTAAAGGTCGCTCATCCGAGTTGATCAGCTACGACACAAACCTGGTCCCACCGAAGGCAAAACCACAAGTAAGAAAAAAAGCAAAGGACTTATATCACAGGGAAGCCCAATGTAGAGGCTGGAGATGTGATATTCTCGTAATTTCTAAGAATCAAGTAATCATCCATGTGCCTATCGTTATAATGACGATAGCGCGGCGGGAGCAGGAGCAGCATCGGCGACGGTACACCCGTACACGCGCTCACCCCATCAGTTTGGACCCCGGCGTAATTTGATCAAAATGGATCGGTTTTTTATATTTCTTGGGATGAATCTATTCATTACCACATTATAAATAAGAACAGCTAGATGTGGATCATACTAGGTTTGTGGGTGTGTATTTCAGCCACTTGCATTGAAGATTTATGGATGGCTGCGCGATATTAGTGCTTCTCCGCAATTTCCGTCTTTACTAAGATGTATTAATGGCAGCCTCTCTAAGCTTGCACTTGTAAAAACTTTAAGCCGTGACTGATAAGTTGATTCGCTTGAAGAAAAAGTCGCTATCAACACCTGTTAAAAGGGCCCTTTGGGTTCTTAGAGCAAGACCCCAGGGTTCTAAGGCACCGTGCCCTAAGAGCAGTGTAAAAAAGCCATGAGGGATTGAATAATTTTTAATTCACCCAACATGAAGGTTGTGCCTATAGAAGTTTGACAGCAGCCTTTGAAAAAGAGTGTGAGAAATTAAACTTCTGGGAAATCGTATTAGACGCGAATTATTCGAGAAAAACGCTTCAAAAGTTTTGCTCTTATGCCTCAAAACTGACATGTTCGTTAATTACTTCGTAGTTTCAACTTGTCAATTCGAGCCAGAAAGTGACTTCCTCCCTTAAATGAAAAAAGACTACCAACAATGCTATATTACTCTTTATCTCTTCATACACAAACAAATGATTAAAAGATAAAACTATCTGGAGAAGAAAATAACATTGTAAATCCACAATTTGCGAAAAATTTTCCTCTTCATCTATGCATAAGGGTCGTGGTGCTGGATGACTTGAAGGGAGGAGGCATCAACAGGGCCTTTATTGCTTGCTTTTCGAAAGGAGTGAAAAGAGAAATAAAGGAACGGAATCCGCAGATCCATATTACACACAGATCCATATTACACACAGATCCATATTACACACATACACACATACACACATACACACATACACACATACACACACACACATATACACACGCACACACACACACACACACACACACACACACACACACACAAAGAATTGAAATTCCGCTTCATCATCTGTTCTGGTCGCGTCTTGTTTCGCAGCCGTATACGCACTGCAAGAAGCTCCGCGCGGTCCCTTGCACCCCCAAAACTCAAGGTCCGATATATATCTGCAAAAATATCAGAAATACATGAGCAAAGAAAAAAATTGTAGTCGGGATCAGGAATATAACGAAGTTTTTTTTTGGGGGGGGTTTACTCCTTTTTTTGAACATATTCCTATATTGGACATCCTCCCATTTCTTTAGCCCGAGGACTCTGGACACTCTGGCCCATTCACGTTAACACCTCGCTTACTGGGACCTGGGGCGCGAGGTCGTGCGCGACCCTCTGAATTCTTCAAACGACCCTCAACCAAACATTAACCAAGTCTGTTCACGTGAAAACAGTCAGCATCCCCAAGACATAAACGCAATTCCATACGCGTTAAAAGGTCGAATTTGCCCCCAGCTTCCTGCATTAATAGACGCCACTCGACTGCAAAATTACGACCCACTCCCTTCTCGCCTGCTAGTAAACACACCTGAACAGAACCAACAACTATTCCCCGAACGAGTAATGGCTCAGAATCCCACGCCAAACTCCCAGGGCCAGGCGCAAGCAACACCTACTACAGCGCAAGCTACAAGTGCAACCCAAGGATTGACTCTGGCAGCCAACTCAGGCGCTCCCACGGCGGCTCCCACGGCGGCTCCCTCGGCGGCCTCTTCGGCGGCTAATCATCCAAAACCAACGGGCCCCGCCAATCCATCGGCGACACCAACTCCCGCGGCACCGACTCCGTCCAATGCCGCTCCTTCCACCGCATCATCAACACAGGCTCAGCCGCCAAAGCCTCCCGCAAGGGGCCAGCAACAATATACCCAGGCCGACCTTAACCGGATTGTCATGGAATATCTCAATAAGAAGGGCTTCCATAAAACCGAGGCAATGTTCCGCATGGAAAGTTCCAACCTGGCAACGCCCGCAGTTCCTGCTGCTACTCCCGCAGTTACGCCAATGGCGGGCCCGGGCGAGATTCTGCGTACTGCCACCTCAACCTCTAGCTCTGCACGTTATCCACGGTCTGAGAGCGAGTTGAAGGACTTGCGTGAACGTGTGCTCACTACAGAACGCGAGCTCAGAGACACCAAGGACCGCGAGTTGCATTTGGCCAAGGAGAAAGAGCTCCGCATGTTGCGCGACGAGGAAGAGAAGTACCGCCGCGAAAATGACCCTGAAAACTATTATAGGGCCTACCGCATCTTGCGTGGGTGGGTAGACACGTCCTTGGACTTGTACAAACCCGAGCTCTCTCGATTAATGTATCCCTTGTTCGTGCACTGCTACCTAGAGTTGGTATCAAAGGGCTACGTCAAGGATGCTAAGATCTTCTACGATAAGTTCTGTGCCGATCACAAAATCCTTCATGGTTTGGAAGTCCAAAAGCTAGGCGGTATTTCTTTGCCTGAGCACATTAAAGAGAACCCATTGGCACAGGCCTATAGGTCCAACAAGTATAGAATCCTTGTTTCAAAAACAACAATGAACTTGTTGCTCTATTTTTTACATGAGAACGAAGCGGTGGGGGGTGCCGTCTTGATTAGAATTATCAATCAGTACCTCAACCCAATCATTTCTACGACAAAACCCGATAGGGTCGCACAGGAGGGCGAAGCTGATCCGACCGAAGGTATTCCAGGCTACATTGCCAGCACAAATGAAATCGAAAAGTTCAACGAACAATCGGTATCTTTAGGAAAAATGCCTTTGGAGCCTGAGGTCGAAAAAGAACTAGAGGCTGAATTAAAAGTGAAAGATGAAAACTCAGAGCCTGTCAACGGAAAAACTCTCGTTCAGGAATTTGAAGAGATGAACGCCGCCGAAAAGGATTCCCCTGCAGTTGACTCTCTCCCGTTGCCAATGAAAGACGCAAGTGACATCAAACGAATGATATTGGCTGTGGAAGATTCACGGTCCAAGATCAAGTTAGGCTCAATTCAAGCAAGCGCCCCATCCGTGTGCATGTACACATTTCATAACACCAATAATGATCTCACGTGCCTAGAGTTCAACCAAGATTCTAATTTAGTGGCCGGTGGCTTCCAGGATAGTTACATCAAGCTTTGGAGTCTTGATGGACGTCCCTTGAAATCGCTTTTGAAACGTGATCAGCACAATAATGACAATACTCGTAAATTGGTTGGTCACAGTGGTCCCGTTTATGGAATGTCCTTCTCCCCTGATAACAAGTATTTGATTTCTGCATCTGAAGATAAGACAGTCAGGCTTTGGTCTCTAGATACATATACCGCGCTTGTTTCTTACAAGGGACATAACCTGCCAGTTTGGGATGTCAAATTTTCGCCTTTAGGTCACTACTTTGCCACTGCTTCCCATGATCAAACGGCAAGATTATGGGCCACGGACCACATCTATCCTCTCAGAATCTTTGCTGGACATATAAATGACGTGGACTGTGTAGAATTCCACCCAAACTCGAACTACGTGTTCACGGGTCTGTCGGATAAAACATGTCGTATGTGGGATGTTCACACGGGAAATGCTGTAAGAATATTCATGGGGCATACTGGTGCAGTCAATTGCATTGCGGTGTCCCCTGACGGAAGGTGGCTTGCAAGTGCCGGAGAAGACAGTGTTATTAATGTGTGGGACATCGGCTCGGGAAGAAGAATCAAGACTATGAGAGGTCATGGCAGAAGTTCAATATATTCCTTGACTTTCTCTCGTGATGGAAGTGTACTCGTAAGTGGTGGAGCAGACAATACAGTGCGTGTTTGGGATGTGAAGCGCAACACGCCCGACTCTGGTCCTTTGCCCGAGGCGATTTCGGGAAATTTCACCGAAGGACTGAATGGAATAGCCAATTCCAATGACGGTTCCAAAAATCCTGCCGAGAAAACAAACAGAAAGGAGATTGTTGCTAGTGCCGACCATTTGACTGCATACTTCACAAAAAAGACACCTGTCTACAAAGTTCACTTTTCAAGACGAAACTTATGCCTTGCTGGTGGAGCGTTGTTGTCTTAGACCTTTTAGTACTTTGAACAGAATCGTGGGTAAAAAAGATTCCCGAATGAATATTGCAGGCCGAAGTGTCCATTGAGGTTTGAAAGATCTTATGCGATCAACAGTGTCCCTCAAAAGGATACTTCTGCTTGAATGTTTGAGAATACACTTTCGAGATTTTTTGTGTGTGTTCAAAGATCCAGAAAATATGAGGGAATTTTTATCGCGCCTAGTTACGTTACGCGGGGATGTCTTGGAATTTCTGCATCTTCGAGTTTTGACTGCACATCCATGACGAACAATTAGGTGTGACCAACCGCATAACATTGCACGGAGCTATACTGCACAAACAAACACTTGGGTTCCAGGTTGTGGATGCTAACAAAGTGCGTTGATAGTATTTACGAGTCCCTTTCACGTATGGGATCGTCCTTTGGTCCATTTGCCCAAGCTTTGTTTTCACCCCACAGTATTCTCTTCATTGTGTATGCGGAAAATGGAGAATTGGATGATTTTTCTAACGGCAAACTACTTTTTGGGGTATCTCGGCGCACATACTGCACTGGATCTTGATACTATGCTGAATAGAGTTGGGGTACCCCTTGAGAAGAGGGGCTTTTTCTTTGATATACACCGAGGGCTATCTACATGGTCAATAAATCAGCGCAGAAGCTTTTGCCTGTCCATTATTACGTTTCATCAAAAACCCCTTTGCTATCTTCTCAAAGGCATACTTTAGTGAAACTCCACCATGAAACTTAATAGGTTCTTTGGCGTGGTTGCTTCGGCCACACTCGGGGTAGCAGGAACCATGGAAGAAATAGAATTGCTCACAGCAATTGTATCTGACTATGCCAGCCATAAAGGTCAGTACATTGACTATTTTATGACCGTGGAAAGCGTTCCATCGGGCCTCACACAATTGGCCTTAAAGGTGGCCACTTATACTGACGATTCATACACAACTTTGATCGAGGATAACAGCATCGATTTCTCTCCTTTGGTGTCGTTTGCAATGGGATTGCCATGGTATACAAGAATTGAGGCAGCAGAGACGAGTGAAGTTGAGACTTCAGGGGTGAGCATGACGACAAATACTGGTTTAAGGAGTTCATCAAGCTCCGGTGAAGGCATATCGCCGATCGTTCCAATTGGGGCCCTCTTAGGTGTGACTGCCCTACTTCTCATGTGAATGTATTGTGAAAAACGGTATTCATATTCTGACAAGGAGAAGGATATATTTTAGTTATTTGTGGAGCGAATGTGGTCTGCAAATATTCATTCTGGATATTTCTAGCAAAAGGCCGCATCATTGGAATAATTATAATTATACATAGGAAGAATTACTACCATTATTTGTTATGCTCTCGGGGCTTGATTTAGTGGGAGCCGTGACAAAAAGCATAAGATAGTGTAAATTCCACAAGAAGTGGTCTAAGCAATCCAACGGGATGTTATTCGCAAGAGAGGCACCGTAGCCATCGTCACCGTTGTACTCTAGATACAAGTTAGAGATTTCCGAAACAAAAAAACTAAGGTTCCGGCTGAGAAGCGCTAGTCCGCGCTCAAACCTTATATTTCTCGGATGTTTGTGCCCCTCGGCAAGTGTGAAGCCTTCCAGAAGTTTCTCCGATTGCTCTATGTCGTAATATAGCGGATATGTGACTGTTGATGATAAGTGCATTGCTGCAGGGGTACTCAGGTTATTGGAAGTCACCTGCTGAGGAGAAAGATGCTCGATCAAAACGCTTCGTGACCCCGCAAAAGACATTTCATATTTCAACACCACTCCAACAACTGATGAAAGGATGCTCAACACAGACACAATCTCCGAAAGGCCGGCATTCACGCAGTCGACCAGCGAAACGTATGCATGAGCAGAATCCAACGATGAATTCGTTGGCGAAGCAGAGTCCTCGGAAGTGGAAGCCCGTGGAACTACACCAGCGTTTTGAAGGGCGGGGGTCTCGTCGTAGCACACACTGAGAATTTCCTTGATTGAAGATGGGAACTCGATACCAGAGATAGAGTAGTGGCCTGTTGAGTTGTCGGCCAATGTGATGGGAAAAGCATTGATCAACTCGGAGACAATAGCGTGTGTTCTAGTGAGAATATGTGGGTAGACAGAAGCGTCAAGTGATTCACGCAAGGGCGGCACTTGCGACGAAACAATCTCCATTTTTTCCTCGAGGAGGCGCTCAAACGAGGGGAACTCGTCGCTGATGACATTTGCAGATTTTTTGACGCAATTGCGTCTAGCAAGGATCTCCGACTCCAAGATTTCGTTTGCCGATTCCTGGCGCGCGATCAACTTGTCTATTTTTGCAATCGAGTGAAGAAGACGCTCGCGTTCGTCTATACTCAGAACAAGGTTTAGCGGACCGGAGTTAGTCTGTAACGCATCGATTTCTGCAGAAGCATTTTTCTTGATCTCGTCGAAATCTCGGAGCCCAACGATGAGACTGCTCAAATGGCGAACATCATCAACGGAGTACGAGGTTTTCTTTGACTGAACTCGTCGTTGCTGTCTTGTAGATGGGGCTTCGTTTGTCACACATCTTTCAAGGTACGTGTCCTGTAGATGTGCCGGTAGACAGTAGTCTGAGCCATCAAATGTCCAAACAATAGCATTTGAGCGAAAATTGGAGTCTGAGTCTGTTTCGTCGCTGTTATCTAGCGGAATGAGGTTTCTTACGTCCAAGGAGATATGGTAAAACAAGGAGAAGACAGGATCCTTGGTGGAGGCGGAAGAAGAAGATACCCAAAACTTGACTCGCATTTGGAAGCTACGTTGTGCGACTGTCGGTAGAGAAACCACACCAAAGTTCATTCTGGGACCCGTGTAGATGGTTTCGCTGATATAAAGAAGATCGTGTTCTGAAGGGCGGCAGTTTTCCGGTTCCATGGCATCGCCATTAATATTTATATCCTGGTGTTTATCGCCACCTTCATTCTTATTTCTCTCGATATTCTCATTATCTGATTTCTCGCTAAATTTGTTCTGTAGATCTCTAGATTTATGATCCAGGCCGGTTTCGCCGGTTTCGCCAATTTCACATTTGGGTTTGGTTTCAGTTTTGGTATCAGTTGCAGTTGCAGGTCTGGTTTCGGGATCAGGAACCGGAACAATTTTAGTTTCAGAATCAGTTTCAGGATCAGTTTCACCAGTTTTCCTAGTCTTTTGAAGATCACCCGATGCATATCTTTCATGATCGGTGGGTGTATTTCCAGCCCCACACCCGTAATGGATAGAGAAAAATGCCTGTGCGTAGGGCGAGAAGCCCGAGCTGAACGAAACGTTGACTAATCTCAACAGGCGGAAGTTCGCAAGACAGGGGCTTGCCAAGGCCATGGCAGGTATGGAGATCGCCACTTACAAGATGCTGTCGAAGCCGAAAAAGTTGTTCTTGTGGTGTACTTCTGTGGAAAACATGGGGCGTGATAGACGGGCCAGTGCACCCGTGCACCCCACGCGTTATCGCCAGGGGGATCTCGCTCTCCTGACATGGAGGTCGTGTTATTCTCCTCTCTGGTTGTTAGTTATATCATGGGATAATGTTTAAGAGGCCAGAATGACATTATTTTTATACGTGAGCTTGCTTTTTTCCACTAAATTTTGGCTTGCAGTATTTTAATAAGGAAGCTTAGAATCTAATAGGCTCGTGGATGAAAAGACGTAACCGGCCCTAAACAATTTACTACATGCTTGGGCATATAGGCCTAATCTCTAATCAATAGTGTTTTGAATATATCATTTGTGAAATTTAAGCATGTTTAAATAGTAATATTGAGAAAAAGGAAGGAGAAAGGAAATCTTCATGGATTCTTGGGGAAGTGCTACTGCTATAATTGTCCTTCAAATGTGCTAAAGACGAGTAAAAGATACCTGGGTTTAATAGCTACTCGGGACATCTTAGTACATAAATCTCCCTACATATTCAGATCAGTTAGAAATGTGGTTTATGATGAGACAGAAGAGCAAGCACTTTTGGGAATGCAAAAGGAATCACGACACTACTTGGTCCGGTAATTAATTGGTCCGGTCATTAATTGGTCTGGTTATAATTGTTCGGGTCATTAATTGGTCAGGTCATAATTGGTCAGGTTATAATTGGTCCGGTCATTATTTGTTCGTACGAATCGTGCCTGATTATTCTGCTTTTTGGGGGCTACTCTAAAAGAATCAATTATAAAACTATTTCGAAACCCAAAAAGCATGTATTGGGCGTCCGTTGTTGTGATCAAAGTCAGCGAGTGCTCCCAGACATTGATAGCCAGTTTTCACAAAATCTTACGGTTTCTTTAGAGTTATTACGGAATGTTTGAAACATATAATATCATTAACAATATTATGGGATTAATGTAATAATTATCCATACTGGGATTATTCTGTAAGTAAGTATGATTAAGTGATCAGTCACATAAACAGGAAAGCGAGCCAGTGGCTGCAAAACACCGGTACACGCGGCTAGGTCACCAGTTTAGTAATATATTTTCAATTACCCCGGTAAATCAAAGAGCCACTTTTGGTCAAGTTTTTTTTCGTCAGTTGTGCATTTCCGCCAACTCTAAATTGGAGGGCTTCATATGGGTGGGTGCGCGATATTAGTGCTCCTCCGCTGGTTCAAGCCTTGTCTAAGAAACAGCCATATTTATGACCAGATCATGTTTTGCAACCTTTGCGTTCCCAAATGAGTCTATACTCTTTGGAACTTTTTAAACGTTTGTTCATCATGATGAGTTTCCTTGATGAAAACCCAACGACATTACCAAGGTAAGACTACTGAAGAGAACCTAATTTGAAATAATTGGCCAGCATCCCCATTGAAGGAAGCTTCAGAAGAAATTAGAAATTATTAAAAACACGTCAGTAATGTTTTCCCAGAAAACCTTCTTTGTCTTAACACAACAAGAAGCGGTGCATCCAGGTAAAATGTTTCAACGAAACGAAACTAGTAAGGTTTCAAACGTGGGTGTTTCAAACGTAGGGTGTTTCAAACGTAGGGTGTTTCAAAAGTACGGTGTTTCAAACGCACGGTGTTTCAAACGCATGGTGTTTCAAACGCATGGTGTTTCAAACGCGTGGTGTTTCAAACGCATGGTGTTTCAAACGCGTGGTGTTTCAAACGCATGGTGTTTCAAACGCATGGTGTTTCAAACGCGTGGTGTTTCAAACGCATGGTGTTTCAAACGTAATGGACAGTCCCTAACTTTACTGATCGTCACGAAATAGCAGCCGTGGACAGTGCTACACTGAAACCCAAAACATCAGGCCAAATATTACATGTGCGGTAAAAAACCATTTATCATCTTTTGGAGTATTCGTTTTCTCACTTAATATTATGCCTATAGATGTCTGAGGGTGAATGTGCTCGATTGGTATATTGTCAACACACTGCCTTTTGTTTTTTTTCTTTTGTTTAACCGGCAAAATACACAGGTCTATAGGCATAATCTTCCCATGAGAAAATAGAAGATTACCTTAGTTCGTCTTTGGATGTTTTGTTTTCAATATAGTCTTTGGGCTAATGTATTGGGATTTAATGACTATTGTTCCATTGAAGGCAGCTGGTCAGGATAAACATGGCGACTAGAACTTTTCTAGGCTAATAATTCATTCATTACTGAGCTAGGCTTGAAATTGCGGTGCATCACTGATATTTCGCAGCCATCCATATAGTGTAGAACCTTCCAATTTAGAGTAGGCGGAAAAGCACAACCGTTGAATGAAACTTGTCCACAATTGACTTTTTGCTTTTCCAAAGTGAAATTCAGTATTTTCACGCCAAAACATATAGTAAAAACCTTGATTTTGATGAAAATACGCCGGGGTCCAAGCTGATCACCGGGCCTGGTGCACGGGTGTGTGTTGGGGCAGGTGTGTATTGGGGCAGGTGTGTGTTGGGGCAGGTGTGTGTTGGGGCAGGTGTGTGTCCGTTCACACCCCTTCACTTGTGGTGAAGTAGCCTCCGATCAGTCCGCTTTAAAAAGCCGGTCCTCTTAGTCTAATCAAAGCCAGTAAGAAAGTGACGTGGTTCGCATTTGTTTCACTGTGATATTGTTTCCTGCTCCTAGGATAGCAAGACAAGAATATTAATAGTGAGAATATGCCGAATAGTGAGAATAACAATAACACGTTGGAGACATGAATGTGATGCAAAAAGTACATCATCATGTCTCAGAATCCTTATGAATACTTTACACCAGAGTGTGGGCAGCAGTACCAAAAATCCCCACCAAAAATCCTCACCAAATATTCGCACCAAATATTCGCACCAAATATTCGCACCTCGCCCCATTTCGCCCGCACCTCGCCAACATCTATATCCCCAATAGTGTGTCCGTTTTATCATAGAACTAGGGGGTTTGCTTTTTTGATATGTAGTGGCAGTGTTTTCTTCATCGAAGCCTTTACTATAAGGCCAATTTATAGCGATTAGGTCATGATTTGGTACTATTATAGCGGGGTATGAGGGCATCTTCCTGTGTGCGGGCATCGCCCGGGATCAGAGGATCTAGAGAATTTAGGATCGAGATTTGGTTGCCTCGACCAGCCTGAAAAGACCAGTCTTTTTTTTGGCTTTTTTTTCTGCTTTTTTTTCTGCTTTTTTCTTGTTTTGCTTTTTCTTTTCTTTCTATTCTTACTTTGACACTGCCCTCCTTCCTGTTCCATTATGTTTCTTTTCTTTTTCTCCTTATTTGGATCCAATTCTGCTAAGACTTTACATAGACGAATCAAGCCATGTTCCCCACCCCAGTAAAACTTAGGCGTACGTTTTCACACAGCCTTGGAAATGCGCAGGGCTCATGGGCCATACAATCTCCACACCAGCACAAGAAAATAGACACACCACATAAAATATAGACATCTTAGAAATTTTAAATCACCCAAAACAAAATAGAACCACAAAACCCCAGTTACCAAAAACTTGAATAAAGGACTATTAGATCGAGTCACAGTCAGTCACAGTCACAGTCACAGTCACAGTCACAGTCACAGTCACAGTCACAGTCAGTCACAGTCACAGTCACAGTCAGTCACAGTCACATTTCATAAGCACACATTTAAGCCCAGGCCCCGTCCCCGAATCCCAATCTCAAATCCCATCCTTTAATATTCAAGTGGATGAATAAACTTTGGGTTCTGTCTTCTGAAACCTCTCCTTCCTCCGTAAATCTTTATCTTACAACACTCAAGTATCAATAGTCGCATACCCACATTCCATTTCCATGGAACCACATCAATTTCTCGGTCTCCATTTTTCCAAATAGACAAGCTCCATCCATTTCGTCTCCGAACCGACCTCTAGCACATTACAAAAAGATTTCCAATGTCCGTACCCCATTTTCTCGTATGTCTAGCGCACTTCTGTGAGATTCATGGCCCCTCCACCATTTTATGTACTCAACGCCAAACAACATCGGTCCCCATGCTGTCTTCAACGCTTTCTCTGTGTAACAGTTGTGCGCTAGTGTTGCCCCAAGGTGCCACCAGCGTCTTCACGGCAGTAAATGTGGGTTCCAATGAAGCCAACCAGGAAACCGCCACCACTTTGGGCTGTACTGATACATTTGTGGGTAGAAGGGCCCCAGAAAGGGGCAAAAGTGATGCGGAACATGGTCTAAACCGTGATAAAAGCCTTCCAAAAAGTGATACAAACCTCCCAAAAAGTGATACAAACCTCCCAAAAAGTGATACAAACCTCCCAAAAAGTGATACAAACCTCCCAAAAAGTGATACAAACCTTCCACCAAGTAATAAAAGCCTTCCAAACACTCTTCCAGAAAGCGTTCCCAAAACTGATGCTACAGATATTCGAAAAAATGACCCAAAACATCCAATACTGATACCCTCCCCCTCTAGTGACCCCTCGACCCATGGATATATCTCTACGAAGTACCCACAGTCGCCAAAACTCTATACCTCGCTCATGAAGCTAGTCATGAAGAGTTTATCCGTCGAAACAGTGGCCGACCCTCTGAAACCACTCTTCTACGGCGACGCAACCAACGGGTTCTGTCTCAGTAAAGTTTTCAACATCCCAGACCTCCATGCACGTGGAGCCGAGCGCAAATACGCCTTTCTTGTGGTGTGTGACTCGGAATCCCACCTCTTGGCCCAATGGCACTTTGTTTCCTCGTACATCTCGGAAATGATTGCACTTTTACAGACCCAAGCCGAGACCGTGCGTGACCGAGCAAAGCTGGAGAGCATAGACAACGAGAGATACTTGCGAAGGCTGAAAAACATGCCCCGGAGCTTAGTGGGCTTGGCTGGCGATAGTGAGTTGTTTGTACGACTCCACCTTTGTGGAATCGAGCTCTTACGAGATGTTCTGTGAGTGCGTGAGGGATCACCAACGTAGCAGAAACTCCGGAGGTCAAGGGAAGGAATAGCATACCAAACAAAAGTAACCCCCCCCCCCTGGATTGGCCCAGCTGCAGTGATTCCAGAGCCAAAAGAAAGCACTTTTTTTAGAAAAAGGAAAAACTTACAGTGCACTTACTTTGGCATCTTCGATGTTGATATTAAACCGGAATGCCAAGTTAATGTTCCGCTAGCTTCTTTCAAATCGCGTGGTTTTCCGCAAATACCTCACACAGCCATTGTTATGAATGCTATGGAGGGATATACTAAAATGAATCAATATTCTCCACTCTCCCCCTTTCTCTCTCAAAGTTTCGTTTACGCGAACAACGAAAACCCGAAAGGCGTCTTCACAAGGAGTTCGACACCACCTCGTATTAACCAAATGAAGCGGTACGAGGCATGGAAGCAATGTCAAATTTGGCGCGTGTTTCAATGTTTGCGGCATTGATCATTGAAGTATGCAATATATTTTGAAGGCATAGCGTGTTGTCTTCAGAGAGTTGTCTTCAGAGAGTTGTCTTCAAAGAATGGTATATTGATAGTATCCATACAAGCAACCTTGTACAGCGTTGCGAGAGATGTCTCGTTCATAGGGCACGAAGCTCCTCTGAAAGTCGGAAGATGGATTAAAGGTACTTTTTATCTTCTACTTTGGTTATTTTATCTTTGAGTCCCTGTTTGGCAGTTTTACTATTGGAACTTGGGTGTTTGGACCTCTGACATGGTAAGATCATCGAAAGATTGCCTGCGAAATGCTCTGTTTGATATCACACGTGACAGATCCTGTTACTTGGTAGAGAATTGATCAGATTGCTCAGATTGCTCAGATTGCTCTACATGCATGATTTCTGTGACCAATAATTAGCTGAAACATCATCAGATCCTGCGAAAGTTGCAAATTCAGGCCCAATTGAATGTGTGAATGAAAAGTCAGAGGAGGTGAGCTTCTGCATATTACTTAAGCGAGTCCCTAGACCGAATTTATGGCATGGATGATTATCAAAGCATCACCCCAAGATACCACCCAAGATACCACCCAATATACCACCCAATATACCACCCAATATACCACCCAATATACCACCCAATATACCACCCAAATAACCCACCCAATATACCACCCAAATAACCCACCCAGTTCACCACCCAGTGTGCCATTTTTGGCTTTTTCTTTTTCCTCCTCTCAATTGGTATTCTTGCCTGCCCTTGTTTTCGTCGTCTGTCCGTTCACACTACCTGCCATAGAAAAATGTCGCGAGAATCCTCTCTATAAGAATACTCCTGTTCGCCAACCTCTTGTCGTTCACTGACCCAACACATACCATTCTTTTTATCCGAACCCATCTAACTCTCCTTTTCTGCGTCTATGAATCCATCGGAACCGCGAATCACGCCAGAAATAGATATTTCCAAAGTTTGGCCCCATAATGACCTTCTCAGATACTCGCTATGGCTGGTAGTAGTGGCTACATTTTTTATGCACGCAACTCACATAAATGATCGCCAAAGCCAAACCACGCGCCCCCACCTGAACCCCCACGCCTCCCCCACGCCATTGCAATCACCATCAATCAATCATACACTGTTCTATGTTGACCCTGCATTCACAAGCGTATCAAGAAAATTTTGGCACATCGTCCAAAATGGGGTTTGTTGGAATCTGGCAACGTTATGGGGTGCAACACATCGTTGCCGTTGCCGTTGCATGTGTGCTGGTATCGATGTATATGATATGGGTCTTTTACCTGGGGGCGAAACAGGAAATGTCCAATTTAGATGCTGAAAGGTTCTGGGAAACCATCCATCCACGTTTGGGTGTGTCGTTGTTGCGGGGCGAATCGAGCGGCACGAAGGAAATTTCAACTGATCATGGCCATAACGATCACGACCCCCGTTTGATTCCAGCACTATGGCTAGCTACTCTTTCAAAATCGTTGGTTTCTCCATTTTTCAACAGTCAGCTCGCCTGTGGCAACTTCAATGTCACGCTCCCCTTTCTGTGGGGATCCTTCCTAGGAATATCGTCTAGTATCGAATTCGTCCAGTTCTCAGATACATCCTGCCTCCGACCAGACAAGTCAAATTCATTTATAAATTACACTTGCAACAAGACTAAGGCACTATATGCGGATATTCCGTGGCGGAACTGTGGTCCCATTGATTCACCTTTCCCAGCCAAAGTTAGGAAGTATATTGGGGCCACATTTATGTTTCATAACAAGCAAATACCCACAAAAGTTGTACTTCTAGGTGTGGTACCAGGCCAAGAGACTCGACATATTCCACAGGCTCTAACTGCTAATCTTCGTCATGATTCTGATAAGTCTTTAGGTATCTACACCGAAAATGGAACTGATGTGGTGAGTGAGTATTTAAGGGATTACCGAGGAGTGAGTGAAATATCTATACTGGAGCAATTGAAGCAATTCAGAAAACTTTGGTCTAGTCGGCCGATCAAGTATACAAGGCCTGAAGAAAACGATGAAATACCAATATGGGACCTCACCCCAGAAGATTTTGGTTCTGGTTCAACTATCTCTGGTGCTGAGCCCACTGACCAATACCAAAATCAGCAAGAGTTCGACTCTCCGTCCGATATTTCTCAAAATCAGCAAGAATTTGACTTCCCGTCCGCAGCTTTTCAAAATAAAAAGAGCTTGAAATATTTTCATGAGGCAGAGCTTTGCGATACTCATGTTGGGTTCCATTACGACTGGAGATTTTTCAAAACGGCACAATTTTCGGACTATGAACGTAAAGTAACGCTTCATCGTCTCGCCAAAGCATGGCTCCGTTTTTCAAGGTCATCGGGGCTTAAAACTTGGCTTGCTCATGGCACTTTACTTGGCTGGTACTGGAACGGAATGAACTTACCCTGGGATCAGGACATAGACGTGCAAATGACATACCAGAGTCTTGAGATTTTAGCCCATGCATACAACCAGTCTTTGGTTGTTGATCTAACGGATGACCCGGATATCGCAGGTGTGCATCTGTATTTTATAGATGTGAGTCCTCATTACAGAAACAGAATTCACGAAGACAAGGACAATGTTGTTGATGCAAGGTTCATTGATACCGACACGGGTATGTATGTGGATATCACGGGGTTGGCAAATAGCCCGAGCCTTCCATATTCGCCGCAATTGGAAGAGAATCTTATAGAGAGCGCCCCAGGCGAAACAACCAAAAACACAAAACCCAACAGCAACCCCCACTCGGCTCGGCTTCTTCAAGTGTTCAATGCCAAATACCGAGATGTGGTTAAATCCGCCGATGACAACTCCTGGAATGCCAATTTTGCGCTGCTTTATCTGGAAGTAGCGGAAAAAGCGAACAAGTCGTGGCAAAAGCGCCACTTATACAATTGCAAGGATTTCCATTTCTACGAATTGAGAGAGCTCGCTCCACTCATACCCACATCTTTCGAGGGAGAAGTCGCATTTGTGCCTCAAAACTTCAAAGCCATTCTACATAGAGAGTACCCAAGGGGACTCAGTTCCAAAAGCCATGGAAGCTGGGTGTACCGGCCATTTTTGGGGGTCTGGAGCCGGCTTTCCACATGCAGAAACGACGTTTATGGTGATGTGTGTAGCGATAAAGACATCATCTTGGAAGAGCAATATACGCGGGCGTATAGGCTCAAACGGGGACACTGGGGTGCATCGGTAGACCAGTCACCGCGGGTGGATCCGTTTCTTATAAGGCAAAACGAGAAGCTTCAACAGTTCGTTTAGTTTCTGCCCGCGGCAAGGCTCCTTAATTAGTATTGCCAGCTGGCGGTCAATGGTATCCAAATATGATGGTTTTTTGTGATGAACAAGGTGGTGTAGAAGAATATAAAAGAGATACGTCCATGTCGCAAACCCCCATCAAAAGATTCAAAGGGAGAGGTATGAAGTTGGTGAAGTTGACCTAAGTAATATTTTTTTTGTCGACCTGGGATTATGATACACTTGTTTGCACCAATTTGAGCCACATCTATGGGTTGTGTGGGCAAGAGGCGGTGGTTTGTGGGGACAGGGTTTATATCGGTATTCATGTGGATAACTTCGGGGTTGAGGTCAGTTCTTTTGTATTTGGTTTTGCTTCGCCGGAAAAGGGTTTGTTTCGTTGATTTTTTTATTTTTTTTTCTTATAGCTGGTTGGTTCTAGAATCGGGTGCTGCGTCATCTTCTAATCTCTGATGGTTTGCTTCTGGAGTTCCAGCCCTATCGCGTTACGCTTATAAGACAATGACAATGGTGTGGTGGAGAAACGTCCAATTATTCTAGCTTTTTGGTGGAATTTTGGGTAGGTTTTTTTGTCGTTTGTGGCGCCGTCTTCACTAAAGCGTACAACGCTTTAAGACCCACATACCGAGGAGTTCCATTCACGTGTAGTTTTAGTAACCTTCTGACATCCACGTAAGTTGCTCAAGATCAGATAGATGGAATGAATTCGTCCATATTTAAAGCTTTGGACGAGAATTCTGCACTCGGGGCATGTGCTCTGTGTTGGGTCAATTCCCATAAGTTTCAAATAACAAAACGTCGGATTTTGACTTTAGCATTGCTGCACTTCAAGTCACCACAAATGTAGACTCGGCGCATCAAACAAAATAAGGACACATTTGTAAGTCGGTATTATACACTGTCCAGCATGAAAATTGGAAGCCTAACGGGGTGAAATCAGACGATGTCAAATGCCATAGCAATCCACACATTCATCAGTTAGGCATCCAAGTGGAAACACTAAACTTTCGGTGCTTCACATAACTCTAGCATGCCCAGGTATCAAAACATCAAAAGAAAAGCCACCATCAATTTTTTCAAAACTCTCGCAAGCTCGTGAAGGTACCATATTGTACCAGATTTGATTATCTCTTCGCCCTTCTGGGCCTCCAGCACAAGCAGGGGCCCCAAAAGTACACCACGAGGAATCTAGTCTTGAATCATCAACTAAGGTCGATATTGTCTAAATAAAATCCCCACGGTGTATTCCATGATCACGAAAAAACCTCAGAGTGATTCACAGACAAGCCAAAAACATCATGTTGAAGATTTGAGCATATTTTGCGTTCGTATTCAGCGTTTTATTCTCTTCCGCGCTATCCTTTTCACGTTATTCTCTTCCGCGCTATCCTTTTCACGTTATGCTTTTCACGTTATCCTTTTCACGTTATCCTTTTCACGTTATCCTTTTCACGTTATCCTTTCCAAAAATGCTTTCCAAACAATTCTTTTCACGATACGCTCTCTAACAATAAAAACGCAATCTGAGAAATCTCGTCTCTTTGAAACCCCTCAAAAATACACATAAAATGATGGACTCGAGTTAAAGTACCCCTTCTCGCCTGGGCCTACAAAACGAGAACCGTAATTTCCAAATTTTGCGTGCACTGAGTCTTTTCCTGAACTTATTCTCGAAACCCCAAAACAGATTATTCAAATTGAGGGGCTGTTATCATAGGGGTTTGAATCCAATTCATAAATGACTCAGTTTCTCGTCATATAGCAAAGAACATTTGCGTCGGGCGATGGTTCGGTGATAGCAGGTCTTTTGGGGATGTAGATCGTTTCAGTCTCGCCATCTCAGTCTCGCTATAGCTTCACAACGCCACCAGATAAGAACGGCAAGCATTCTCTGGATAAACATGCCTTCTATCCTCTCTTGGTCTCATTGTACAGAAGGAAGAGGAAAAAGCATTGGCTGAATATACCAGAGGTAGATCCCATGTGTATGAGTCAGATCCGAGAATACACTCCGCTCCCAGAAACACCCGCTCCCAGAAACACCCGCTCCCAAACCATAGGCACTTCCAAAGAAGCACAAACAGACCCCTTCCTTTGTTTACCCCTTAAGCGGGCTCAGAGACTTCTGATCTCCTTCAGCATGCCGTCTCGGCCACCCTTGGATATATCAGAGCCAATCCTCAGCAAGGGCCAGATTATCCCCACTACTTTCCCTACAACAAGACCCTGGCTGATGGGTCCGAACTTATTGGAGTCTATAGAGTGAAACTCGTTGTCTCCCTCGACCCAGAGATGGTTCCGGGGGATCACCGCCTGTTTCTTCGGGTACTGGTCCGACCGCGGGAGGATGACATCGCCCTGGAGACCAACCACACGCTTGGCCACGAGTTTTTCCGGGTTTTGTGGTGACCGGAACATCACCACATCCCCTCGGCATAGCGACGTGGGCCACTTCAAGTTGTATTTGCGCATGAGCACCACGTCTTTGCTGGTGGATTCTGTGCCGGGGTTGAATGTGGGGGACATGGAAAACCCAGAGATTTGACACGGCAGGTACACGTGGTCAAGACCGGTGAAAAGCACCGGGAACCACGTTGCGGTTATCAATACTGTTTTTAGGTACGGGTGGATTGAAATGGCCATGGAGTAATGTGGTGGTGGAGCAAAAAGAGAAGGGAGACAAACCGATTCTCAAGCTGAGACTGGTGCATGTAGGGCGTATGCCTGGGTGCGGGCCCTGGGTGCGGGCCCTGGGTGCGGGGCCTGGGAGGTGGAGTGAGGTGGTGAAGTGAGTTGAGGTGAGACTTGGCAGGACACTGTTTTACTATTTTGTATTAATAGTTTTTTTTTTTCCTGGTGTTGTTATTGAATTACACGGGAATTATCTTTGGTGAAGGAAATATTTAAATGAAGCCTATACTTTAGAGAAATACCATAAAGTAGTGGGATATGAAGGAACCCTGCGACATAATCTCTGGAGCTTTCTCAAGCTGTGCTAATGTCCAAATGGAAGCAAACAATCGTCCGCACTGCAAGAAAGGAAAAGAAGGAAAAGAAGGAAAACATTCAGCATTCAGCATTCAAAATGTCAAAAGCCAAAATGTCAAAAGTCAAAAGTCATAATCCAAGTCATAATCCAAGTCATAATCCAGAAGTCATAATCCAAAATCAACAGGCTCGTGGTAAACTCAAACTACCTGTTCTATAAAAGTGTCTTCTCAATGTCGTGCATCGTCTGTTTCCCTTTACACTAGACCTTCGGTCGCGTGATTTTCCCTGCCTTGTTAGAGACTTCAACAGAACATATTAGATTCGGCGTCTTTCATACAAGACCACGTCTTTCTTCGGGGACAAAGGAGAAAAGAAGAACACCTCCTCGCAGGCTTAATCCAAACTTTTTTTTTCCTTTCGTGAAAATACTTGTCTAAGAAACATTTCCATGACATTCTATTACATCAATAAACCCACACATTCTGCGGCTGCGAAGAATTGAGGTGGGTAATCACCACAAGCTGATTATTGGAATTTTCCCTAAACCAGCGAGAAACTACCGATATTTCTCTTCCTTATACTTCTATAATATGTAAATTACTTCCTTAGCTATTTGCTAACTTTGTCCAAGCAGATATTAATACTATCTTCAGATTGGTAATCGGTGTAATCACTACCGACTGACGCGAGCAAAGGTGCAACATTAACCCAGTGCTCACTTTCGCAAATTTCAACTGTGGCCTTGATATAGAGAGAAGGTGTATATTTAACGGTCTCCAAGAAGGCGCCCCACTTTAGTGGGACTTTTGTTACAACTTCTGTGAATAAAAACGTGATTTTTTGGGAAATAATTTGTCGTATTTGTGTCTTACTTGTGCCGTAGGTTCCTTGGGTATGGTTTGGCTGGGTATATCATCTGTCCTTTTTACTGGATTATAACCCAATTTCACAACTATGGCACCACTCAGAGTCCAAGAAATGATCTTGGTCCTTATAAGACCACGCTTTGCTCGGACGAGATGTTTATGATCACACCCTTACACTGAACATTGAGGTACCAGGGAGGAATAATGACACCGGTATTTGTTGGGTGTGTTCATATGACAGGTAGACTGGGTTTTTTTTTTTCAACAAAATATCTTGGTTATGGGTCTGTTTTCTCGGTGGTGTGTTTTCTGGGTGGTGTGTTTTCTGGGTGGTGTGTTTTCTGGGTGCTTTACCAAAAAGCTATTTTCTCAATATACAGCAAAGACAGGAGCATTGTTACCTCAAACTCTCCAATCACTGTTTCCTTTCCATCTATGAAGTTTGCTTCACATCCAGGTGTTTTTTTTTCTTTTTTTCTTTCTTTTTTTTTTACAAAAAACAGTATAAATTCTGGGTGGGTGGCTTCCTACGTCGACTTGAACTGAGCTGATCATAACCTCTTTATAATGGTAGAGACATGTTTTTCTACACCCAAAAAATACCCAACTCACACTGAAAAATTTTCAAGAACCAATTAAGAGCCTGATAAAGTGGGGAGGTTTCTATTGAGTGAGTATTCTGTGAATAATAAAAGAAGTCTCTGTACATCCTTTGGTGTCTGGTGTCTAGTGTCTCATTACACTTGACCGTACAAGGTAAGGTTGCACCTCTGTGAGTCAATATAATTCAAGAATTTCATGAGTACGAATGATTTTGGGGGATAGACGTTTTCAATTATATTAGAAGAGGATGTTACCATATGCATTACACGACTTCGTTAATATTTGTATTGGGTATATATGTTACTAACCATGTTACATGTCTTCGTTACTATCCATATTACATGTCTTCGTTACTATCCACATTACATGTCTATATCCATCAATGTGAGAAACTACACTTTTTAAAAAACTCTATTGGTTGTTGAAAACCCTTTTCCCGTGTGTCTTCATACCGAGCAAGTGTCACACCCTTAGTCTATAATATCTTTTAGTTGTATACTGCTTCATTATAGCAGGATTCATACAGACAAATGTTCTTCTCTTCCAACACGAGAGAAGCCAGTCTGTCCCTTTTTGGGAACGAGTCAAATCCCTCGCCACACACGCAAAACCTTTACCACGAAGAGGTGGTATGTGTTAACACCCTCGGGTTTATCCAACGCTTTCTCCAAAAGACCAGTCATTTGGAATTTCCATAAGCATGAGGCGCACCCAATCACGCAAGAATTGCAAACTCACACCAAAGCCCATATGATATTATCGTGTTCTCGTTTGGGTAGACGGAATTTTCCCGGAATCTTTCCCCTCTCCCACCACCAAAACTCGCTCACATAACACCCTTGATCAAATACAAAGTTGCTCCATTAGGAATCAGTCCGGCCACTTTCATACTCGAAGAAAGAGCCATGGGGACATCCTTCTCCACCTTGAACAAGTTGAGTCTGTCCTCGGTGTGCTGCGTAGAGTTATTATGGTTCATAATATTCATTGTTTCTGCAATTGAGTCAAGCGCACGACCCACAGACCACGTCTTCAGCACCCAAATGGGCTTGCGTTCTTTCTCCACAGAGATTTGTCCCAATTCTTCTTCGTTCCGGTTGACGAAAAGAACCCACACGTAAACACGATCGGAAGTATTGACCGACACGGGGCCCTTTGCGGATTTCTTGATCAGGGCCACTTCCACCGACGGACTGGACGGCCGCGAGCGGGATTTCCCAAATAGAAACGAGCTGCTCTTGGCAGACTCGCGTTTTAGGCGTTGTAAATGGAGAAACTTCGTGAGTTTCATGAGTGGCGTGGTATTTTTGTGTGTCTTGACTGTGGCCAGAACCTTCTCCAACAGAGCATCTAGAGACTTCTGGTGTTTTGCCCGGTCGGGAAAAAGCGACGCTGCCGTAGGTCCGTCATGTGTTGGGACTATTCCCTGGCCCTCTTGCTGGCCCTTTTGCGCCAGATTTGCCGGCTTTCGTTGTGGTCTGCCCACACATTTATGGACTTCTAGCGTGCGGTGAGCAGAACAGTATGTACCCTTACAAAACTCGCAATAAAACGGTAGGAAATCCAACCGGTGGCAAAATGTGCAGTTTTTGCCCAAGTTCATGATGCCCTGGTCATCGTGCGACAGCTCGATCTTGCTCATGAAGAGATGGTGAGAGGAAGTTTGTGAATCGGGGAGATTGTTGGGTCTTGTTATATGCGACATTTTTTGTGCCTTTACGTGGAGAGTGTCGCGCAAGTGGTGCAGAGTGCGAGAAGGAACCACGATGTTGGGAGTGATATTTGGAAGTTTGTGGGTTTTTGGGGTTGTGGGTTTTTGGGGTTGTGGGTTTTTGGGGTTGTGGGTTTTTGGGGTTGTGGGTTTGTGGGTTTTTGGGGTTGTGGGGTTGTAATTTTTCTCGACTATTGGTGGTTTTTTACCTTTTTGGCCCTAGGTATCTGGGTCGATTTGGCTCGGTCTTTTGGTACCAATGTCTAGTAGAAACCCTGAGAATATTCTTACAGATCGCAGTGTTGCAAGTGGCAATTAAAGATGTCGACAAGCTTGTGATGATGAAGAATCAAGTAAAGTAAACACAAGCAAAGTAAATACAAGCAAAATAAACACAAGTAAAATAAGAGAAAATGGCAGAATTAGGCAGTAATGTTGTCTCTGACACGGCCCGGCCCGGCCTGGCCTTATATATCATTCCTCAGAATATTTCCTCACCAGTGTTTTTCGCAGTTTTTTTTTTGCCACCGTTACCTTCCGCACGGTAATGGGTGCAAAACTTGCGACACTTTTTTGCCACTTTTTCGTCACTTTTTTGCCACTTTTCCGTCACTTTTTCGTCACTTTTTTGCCACTTTTTCGTCACTTTTCTGCCACTTTTTCGTCACTCTTTTGTCACTCTTTTGTCACTCTCTTGCCACTCTTTTGCCACTGTCGCTTAGTAAGCCGTCTTGGGGTAAAAGAACTTCCTTGCTTTTCGAGGCACGTGAAGCAACTAGTGCTTTCATTGAGATTACTTCCCTGTTGAAAGTTCAACCTTTTGCAGGTACTTCTGAGGTGGGAAATGTTTTTGGATCTTTGATTTTTTAGACATTCGGAGCTCAAGAGAATGTTCGAGATTTGCAGAAGTCTCACCCCACCGAACCCCCAAAGCACGTAGTTTTGGTGTTTTTGGTGTTTTTAGTGAACTTTTCGGGCATTTAACCGCCTGCTTGGGTCTGTCTGTCTGTTTGGGTTTTTGGGTTTTTCTGGGGTTACCTGGGCTCATCAAAACTCGGAAGATTATGTAAAACGGTGGCATCCAACCTGCGCCCTTGGGTTTTAACCCCATGAATTCGCTTCCATCTGCGAACACTGGGATTGATTCTTCGTTGAAATTTAGAAGATTTCGGATTTATTTTTTGTTTTTTTTTCTTGTTTTTTTTTTTGCCTTTGTTATTTTCGGCTTGGTATATATTTGACAATTCACAATGTATTTAATTGGAATTCATTACAATTTTTCCTGCTGTTCATGATTTTTTATTGCTATGGTATTCGCTATGAGAAACCGCGAAAACGACTGATAAGATGGGGGATATTAATTTTTTGCTTAGTCTATAGTTCATATCTGGAAGTAAAAGATGTGTGTAAAAAAACGAAAAGTTATTATTGCCCTAAATAAATCGAGAGGAACACCAAGGATTATTTTCATTTGAACCTGTAAAAATTCTAAGATTTGGAATTTTGATGAGACTGGTCAATTTTTTAAGACTGACAGTTGACTGACATTGGTGAGGTTGGCACAAGGCGTGGATAAAAAGAAGGTTCGCATCGTCCAAAGGAAATGGCGTGCTTTTTTTTTATTTCAAATTTATTTATTTCAGATGTTTTCTCTCAAATTATTCTTTTCAAATTATTCTATTCAAATTATTCTTTTCAATATTATTTCAAACATCCCTTTTTGTTGGCGGAGTCCTCCTGGATGGTGAAGCACTTAGAAAAAGCGCCCGTTGGAAGTCGCCACTTGGGAGTGTTTCCTCACCATCCACCATAATACTTGCGGGCGAATACATAGGAAGATTGTGCCTAGGCCAAAAGGTTCTCACGCCATACCTCGAGAAAGCAAATATGATTACCAAATGATTTCCAAAACATGCCTGAAAAAATATACTTAAGCACTTAGTTTTTAGAAAGGGTATTGTCGCATTCCACTATAATAATCCCTAGATATCTCCCAGTGTTTATGGTGGGTCCTTTTGATTCTACTGATGACAGATACCAAGGACTGGAATACTATTCAAAGATGCATACTTTGCATTTCATTCACATCAAATGGAATTCAGTGCTTTAAACATCCCGACAAAAGTTAAGGCTTTGTTACTTTGGGACATGAGTGAGTAAAATACTCAATCTTTGTAAATGACATCCGTCACCAGTTTGGACCCCGTCACCAGTTTGGACCCCGTCGAGTTTTGGTCAAAATGAAGACTTTTTTATTATTTTTGGCTCTCAATGGATCTACTTGATTGTTAAAAATGCAATAATCTTAATTTTAAACATGCTATATTGGGTGGTCGTGTATTGCAGCTAGCCCAAATTAGGAGGCACATCCACTATGAATAGCTGTGCGATGTGAGTATTGCTCGGAAATTTCCGTCTAAACCTAAGGAGTTGTGGTTTTACAATAGCTGTTACCGGCTGGTTATGAAGTTGGTTCGAGGATTCAAACAGAAATGTTTTGGTATAACTTCTGCTGTAGTCAAAGTTCATAATGAAGACGACCACAAAGAAACATGTCGAGGGTAGGACTCGGTTGGAGAAATTCCACGAAATGACTTGAAAGCAATCATCTTCGTCCAAAGAAAATACTTTTTCAAAAGTAAAAGAAATTACCCCAACTCAAGACTTTTCCCTTCCAAAGTTCTTCCTGAAGGAGCAAGAAGAGCTGGATTGACCTTGAAAGATTGACCCCAAGTGTGTCCAGGTGTATTCTCCGAGAAACAAGAATTGGGAGGTGAAACCGCAAGTTTTACACGCCACCACGGGATCGGAGAACTGAACTAGAGCAATGTATTAGAATGAAGACGCACACACACAACGAAGAACACCATGCCAAAAATCGCATACGTCAATCATGAACGGGAGCGTTCTTAATTCCTCTTGTTTGAAGATCATGTCTAGGGACACATGGGGTAGTGAAGTGAGTATTTGGTAAGTAGTAATTAGTATTATTACAGTTAATTGGAATTAGTAAGTAGTGATTAGTGCGGTAATTGGAATTAGTACGTAATAAATACCCCAAAATAATTCCTATTTATATCGGGCAAGGGGTGATTAATTATTCTAGTAATAACTACCTTTCACATGTAGTAATAATCACCTTTCCCATGTAGTAATAACTACCTTTCACATGTAGTAATAATCACCTTTCCCATGTAGTAATAGCTTCCTTTCACAAGTAGTAATAACTTCCTTTCCCATGTAGTAATAACTTCCTTTCACATTTCAGACAGGCGGAATGTTTGTGGGTACGTTTTTACGGCGGAAGAGACTGACCCTTTATTAATTTCACTATTGTTTTACTCTTCCCTTTGTCACACATGAATCAAGGTTTAGGCTGGGAGTACCTCATCAACACTTCTTCGATATTGAACGTCTCTTGAAGACATGGTGTGTAAAAAGGGTGCGCATTTTACAATATTTAAAAATTACGCTTATTAAACGTTTTTCAGTCTTTATTCCGTCGAATCAGTATACTGTCCACGTTTATGTTTGCCAAAAGAAGTTTTGGTCTAAGCCTAAATTCAAAGCTATTTTAATTGAAGTTAGGTGAGATTCAACTGCCCCAGTTGGCCGAAGAGTCAGGCTTCCCAAAGACACTAGGGCACACAACAAATTGTTGAGCAGAAACCAATGCAGTGTTGAGATAGGATGAAACTCAGCCATCCTCTTAACAAAGATAACATTAGGGGTTTTAGAACAAGTCATAATTGTATTCAAATATAAAACAGAGAGGAGTCTCAGATTAATTAGTTATCTAGGAAAATCTTCCACCAGGGTGCTATTATATAATGTAGAAAACGGTTCTAGCCGCAAACCCTTTTCTACAAACAATACTTCATGGCTTGGCAACTCCGGGTAGCTATACCATTGTATCAATCAACTAGGTGAATGTAGATCACCCAGTTGGGTGTCCCATTGTCTTGACAGACAATGTATGTCCCTATTCTATCTTTGTCCTTTAGGTAAGCTCTCTGAGTAAACAGCGTGGCAAGGTACCCGGCAGACACGCAGGAAGCGGACTTAGTGTCCTCCAAGCTTACTCAACACAAATTCAATTGAGAAATTAAGCTTTAAAGCCCTGTAAAATTAAGCAGATTTGGGTTGAAAGATTATTCCACTGATATACTAAATGTGCTCTAGTTACAGAAATTGATTCAGCGCACAGCCCCAGAAGGTTTTTGAACTTCACAGAAACTTGAAGCGTATCTTGAACAACAGAAAGAAGATTGTGGATAGTGGTTCCGGTATTGAATGGGCCACTGGTGAAGCTTTGGCGTTCGGTTCCCTTTTATTGCAGGGTTATCATATTAGAATCTCTGGTCAAGATGTCGAGAGAGGTATATTCTCTCAACGTCACTCTGTTTTGCATGACCAGAACTCCGAGCAAGTTCACAGCCCAATAACGCATTTTTATGAAAACCAAGGTGCCTTAGACATCTCCTCAAACTCTTCACTGTGTCATGGATTTCGAGTACGGGTACTTTTTGTTCTCCCCAGATGCCTTTGTGCAATGGGAAGCCCAATTCGGTGACTTCGCCAACACCGCCCAAGTCATTGTGGATCAATTCATTGCTGTCGCTGAGTCTTATAGGAAGCAAATAAGTGGTTTGGTGTTGTTTGCACGATTACGATGGACACGGTCCTGAGCATTCGTCTGGTAGAATTGAAAGATACTTGCAGATGTGTAACGAAGACCAACGTTTCTTCCCATCTCCCGAGAAGCTTGAGAGACAAAACTAAGACTGAATCCAACCTGAATTCGTTTTCTTTATATTTTTCTCTCTTATTTCTTCCGCTTGACGCGATATCAAATCAACTATACATTGCGGGCATGTGTTCCAGAGACTGTTGGGCCAAAAACCTGAAATAATAGTCAATAACTGACCTAAGAAGTGAGCCAGCTTGTTGGAGCATCATTTGATGTGCTTCATATTCAATGTGAAATCTTTGTCTCCTCAGTGAAAGTTTAGAATGTTTGACGGTGCAAACGCAAGAGTCCTGAAACAGAGAAATATTGGAAATGAGGGAGTTCTTAAGTAATCAGTTCGAGGAAAGACATGAAATCTCTCTGCTGGCCTTCAAATTCTCTTAGGGAGGGAGGTGTTTTGGAGGTCCGGCCATTTCCAAGCTCGGGGCTTTGATATTATTGAGGGCTTTTGATACGGGAACGAAGAAACGCAAAGGATTATTCCCGTCCACCACTAAGATTTTGTTTTTCTTCAGACATGGGCCTTATAGGTGACGGGTGGAAGCCTTATTTGACGACGAGGACAATTGTGACGCTGTTGGAATACAGCAAGAGGTGACTAAAGAGTAAGCATTGATTCCCGTCACTAACGAGGTGAATGAAGATATGAAATATACTAATTTATCCACAAATATTGATATCCACACTGACTCAAGATACTGGCACGGTTTCTGCATTAAAAGAATTTTTCGGACATTTTCATTGGAAACAAGCTTTAGGGGACTTTGAACGTTAAAATAGTGCCAAAATAGTGCCAAAATAGTGCCAAAATAGTGCCAAAATAGTGCCACAATAGTAAGTAGTAACTCGGGTATAATTATGACTACCACCTACCACTTGATACTTTACCAGGAAAACTACAAGTATATTCCAGAAGTAGTAACCCTACTGCAGAAGTAGTAACCCTACTGCAGAAGTAGTAACCCTTCTCCAGAAATAGTAACCCTTCTCCAGAAATAGTCATTATTCTTTTGCTCGCACTACTGGTCTGGGGTGCACCACTGAGTGTCTTACTTGTACCAGACAACAAATTCTACGTTCCATATACTCTAATACTCGGACCCAGGCACAAATACCCGAGTAGCCAAGAACACTTCTACTCAAAAAATCCACCCAAAATCCACCCAAAATTCCCCCAAAATCCACCCAAAATCCCAAAGTCCACCCAAAAACCTCCAGTTGTCCAAATCATCAGTGGCCGTTTTTCCACCCAACACCCCCATCAAATTCGCACCCACTCACCTGCCGGCCTTCCATCGCATCCATGTCTTCACACTAAACCACCAGGCTTCAACACCACAAAGACTCAGGGGAGCGGTTATAAAACACGTCGCCCAGAAGTTGCTCATCCCAAAACCAAAACCAAAAACCAAGACCTCTATGTACGATATCAATGTACCGTGGCCGAGCTCCGGGTACCTCCTGGCGCCGTCCTCCATGCAACTCACTAATTTCTACAACACAGTGGCCATGCTCCATTCGTTCGGGTACAATCACCTTGCAGTCAACTTCATCGTGGAGGAGACGGTGAAAGTCCCCGTCAACACGCCGGACAAACTCAACCCGGTGCCCATGGCGGATCTCCGAAAACGATTTGCGCAGTTCCCCAAACTTCATCTTTTTTCCCGAATCACGTTGGTGGTGTCGGACCCAGCAAAAGCCCAGAGCATCCTGAAGATAAACAACACCGGCGCATTCGATATTGTGGCGGTGCAGCCCACCACGGAAAAGGCGCTCCAGCTCACCACCACCAACCTCGATATCGACATAGTGTCGTTGCCCATGGCCACGCGGTTGCCGTTTTTCTTGAAGCACAAAACTGTCGGCCTGGCACTTGCCAAGGGCATCAAATTCGAGGTGTGTTACTCTGGCCTAATAGCAGGGCCAGCAGGCTACGAGTCGTCCACTGCGCTAGGCGCGTCCGGCCACATCAGCCGCAAGAATTTCTTCTCCAACTGTCTCCAGCTAATCCGGGCCTCCAGATGCCAGGGCTTGGTGTTTTCCAGTGGCGCTACCGAGCCCTTGCATGTGCGGAACTACGCGGACGTGCTTGCCATAATGAAGTCACTTGGCCTTAAGGTATCCAATAGCAAACAGGGCTTCACTGCCCACCCGGAGTCTGTTTTGGTCAAGGGCCGTCTTCGCATCAAGTCCAACAAACAAACCGTGATGGTTGGCGACCAGAAGGGGTCGGATTCCCGTGCTGCGGCCCTTTTCAGCAACGAGCGTGCCAAGATCGGTGTTTTGGACGGTTATAAGAAGCCCAACGCTGGTCCCAAAAGGGCAAACCAAGATGGTGAGGGAAATCCAGCGAAACGCATTAAGACCGAGTAGTTATGGCATAATCTATAACGGTATGGGCTCTTATTGAGAGATGTATCCAGAGAACGTGTCCTCGCTAAACCCACGCAGTATTGATCAAGGTGTGAGACCAAGGCGACTGTTCACACAGTCGAGAGGCTTGTTCAAATTCACATCACTTACACCGTTATATGTGGGTGTAATCTTCGTGCATAATAGAGCCAACATACTGCTGTCAATCACTACTAAATATTCTACACATAGATTTGGCCCATTTTGGTTTTTCTAACCAAAGAGTAATGAATTGTATTTGAGGGATGCCCTGGAGCTAATACCCGGCAATCCTCTAGGTCTGCTCTAGGTCTGCTCTAGCCATGCTCTGCTAAGCTCCTAGGGCTTCTCCACACATAGCAAGACTTTGAAAGGTGGTTCGGTTTGCGTTACAGTCGGGAGCACGAAATGTATTTCATAGATATTGATATTTGCCTGTGTTTTCGTTATTACTGTATCCACCCAACGACAGGGTGATGGTACTTGTCGTGGCTGCAATGCACAACCACATAGCATGGCCAGAATTGGATTTATTGCCTGTAAAAGGGGCGAGTAGGGGTGCTCCTAATATCCCAGAAATTAGAGATACCCAAAGAATCGTCAGAAGAATACCACAGTCCCAATATACCGTGGCAATACGATATGGTACTGTGGCAATACGATATGATACTGTGGCAATACGATATGATCACTTGAAACCTACTGATCAATGTAGTGACCCTACCAAGTAGTCTCTGAAGATCTTTGGGTGATGTTTTAGGTTGGAAATGGCTTCCTGTTGCACATCCCAAGGGCCCACGATTGCCCAGCCTACCCAATTCTGTTGATTAGGCTAACCGGATGCTCTTTTGGGCCAAATAGGGAGTCTCTTTCATCCCAATCCAAGGTCTCCTCTCTGGCCTCACCTTATTTAGCATGTGATCTACTGAAATTCAGTGGTGGCAAGCTTTCACTGTTCTCATATTGGTGTAGTGGTGAAAGGGCATATGGCAGTACTTTGCAAGAAAAAGATGGAAATACTCTTAGTAACGGTATCTTATTTCCATGCTACTCTTAGTTTCTTAGCATATTTTGCCACTAATAGAGTGCTACCCAATTACAGATGTTGTAAGCCACATCGCCACATCTTAAAAGGAAAAAAAAAAGGTCCAAGATATAAATTACCTGATATTTATACTACATTTGATGATCTACGTACGTGTGGGATAGAGAAATATTCGATTCTTCTCAGCGAAAACAGTTGATAGAAAAGGCAATGAATAGTGCAAGGCAAAGAATCTTTGGATTTTAGGATTAATTACTCCTCAAATGACAAAAAATGCCCCATTTTGGAAGCGCTCCTACTTCTTGTAACATTTATCTTCACCGGTATAAAGGCTTTTGCTTTGTGTGGATTTCATTTAACTATCCATCATCCACCTTTAAATAATAAAAACGCCCTAAGACCTCCATGTTGGGATCTTGTTATTTTAGCCACTAATGAGCCGTTGAAAGATTCCATTACTACGCCCTTATCCCAGGTATTATTATTCAACCTGGCCTCTACTATCGGAGGGCGTATACTAAGAATATGGGATATTGAGAAGATGGCTTTCGTTGAAACATTGAACATTCACCATTGCAATACTGCTTAACATACGAGCTTCAGAATCTTACTTCTTCACATAACTTACTAATTCGTTGAAGTAATTCCGGGGTATAATAGTGATTTACCCGAAGTACTGATTATGGTATACGAAAACAGCTCTAGTATGTGGATAATGATGGCTTCTATCCAGAAACGTTCTAATGACAACATTGCTTATGTGTTGGAGACAATAAACATTTTATAAGTCAGGTGTACTCAAAGCAACAAAACAAATGCAGTTCCCAGTTATTCGCTTTACACCATTACACCCTTTTGGAAAACCAAGGATAAGTAAGCTGTAAATTCTGAGTATTTTTGATGTTAGCCCGGCTTGGTCTTGGGGAGTGTGATGCTTTGAGAAAATCTTGAGGTGTTGCCAGTCATAACAATACTTATGGAAACGACCATATTTGGGGACTTCGAAACCCATACGCCCAAGCCTATTGCCTGCCACCTCAGTACCTGTAGTAGGGCTCTTACCGCGTTGTAGGCATTTAAGGAGACTAGGGAAAACAGAAAGAGGAGTGGAATATCTAAGCAACCAGGAAATATCAAAGCCACAGATGGAGCAAAGTTTTTTTCATTGCTGTAGACGACTCAGGATATTGCGATTGTTGCCGCCACTTTGTCATTCCCATGAACTGGAGAGTACCGATAAACAAGCTTGGCCAAAGCAATAAACATCCCCTCTCTAACAAATGAAGCAGGCTTGATTGGTATAGTAGATATTCGAGCACATCTGCTTGAATGAGCACTAATAAGAGAACATTTTCTTCACATCTCTTCACATTTCTTCATTTTGCAGAAAACGCATTGGTCAAATGAAAGTTGGGGGTATTTGTCAGCCATTACTTCTGGTAACTCTCCATAGCTCTCACATATAGGGCGGTTGGAATCCTTGGTAATTCCACTTCAACACCATGCTACCCTCATTCACGTCTAGTTGAAAATCGAGGATTTGATTGCTTTCACTGGCCGGTGTTCTTCAGTCTTCCCATCAGTTTTGCCTTGGGCTTTATTCTTTTTAGTGCCTGGACCCGCAGGCGACTTCATGCTTCCCAATCTGGGGGCCTTTCTTTGATTGAGGAAAATTGACGGAGGCGGCCGGCGTTTCCGGAGCTGGGGTGGTATCGAGGCTGTTTCTGGCCGGGAATGTTCCAGTGATTCTAGATGTGGTATTTCGGGCTTCGAATTTGGCTGAATGTCTGGCTTAGAACTTGGACGCCTATCTGGCAGCACAGTTTCCGGTTCTAGCGTTTCTGCTGCAGCAGATCGCCCATGTGAATTGTTTGTTTGACCACGAAAGTTTGGGTCGGTGTTTGACCCTACCAAAACGGAACAAGAACTTTTCCGTCGCTCAGCAGAGGAAGGATCCCATTTTGCAGATTGAGAGAGAGTCGTAGATGAATGAATTTGGGGCTTAGCTGGGCTTCTTGACTTGGTTCCAGCAGAGCCCGGAGAGTAGGCTCCATTAGGCCGACTTTGGGTGTTTTGGGTGTTGTGGTTTTGGGTGTTGTGGTTTTGGGTGGTGTGATTTTGGGTGGTGTGATTTTGGGTGGTGTAGTTTTGGGTGGTGCGGTTTTGGGCGGTGCTTTGAAACACCTTGTAAGGATCATACGTCTTTGCACCCCCGCCAAACATAAGCAGCCGATGCAGCACGTCCCTTATGGCCTTGCCCAAGATGGACCGGGGTCGGGGTTTGGAGGTATTATAGGCCCTGGAAGAAAAAGACGGGGGCACTCGACGTCGTATGGTGGGATCCGCAAGCACGCCTTGCACTGTCGTGATGGAGTTCTTTGATTTCTCTTTGCGGAGCTTCTCCGTCATCTTGCGGAGTCTATCGGCGGAGTTGGCGAGGAACCGTTCTCTTTCCCCGGAGTATTGCTTATAGAGGGCTTTTCTCGGCATATGTGTGTTTTCCCCGCATGGCAAAAGACGGACCTTGGCCGGGCTGAAGGGCCTGTCGGGAAAGTCCTTTTCTATTAGACCTCCCCAGCACTCATCCGAGTACGGCATGACGGTGGGGCTGTTTTCCTCGAGGTGTGCTAGTTGTTTTGCGTTGAGTCTTTTGAGGACGGGTCGGATGAGATGGTAGGGTGTGTCTCCCACATCGGTGATTCGGGCTGCCTGCTTGATACAGACGATCTGTGCTATGTGGAATAAAGAAGCCACAGGGGCCATTTTCAGGGGAATGTGAAGTATTTAGTGGTTGTGTTTAGTGGTTGTGTTTAGTGGTTGTGTTTAGTGGTTGTGTTTAGTGGTTGTGTTTAGTGGGTGTGTTTAGTGGCTGGTGTTTTTTTTTTTTAGGGAAGGTTAGTGGCTGGCGTCTTTTGAGCAGATTAGTGGTTTAGTAGTTTATTACTTGGTGTGATTTTGCTGTACTAAGTCGCGAGTTGATGCTTGGGAAGTATTGGCATGGCCTGGTAGTGGTTTATGGGGAGCGGGTCCAATTCTGGTGCAGGCAAGAAAAAAGCCTCTTTTTTTGGGCTGTTTTACTTTTGACGCTTGCGATTTCAAAAAAACACCTACTTAAATTGGGACTGTCATTAAAAGTTTGGCGAAATCGGGGGCTTTAAATATTGTTCTTGTTTCTGCGGAGCACTAGAGTTTGGTCTGCTCGATGGACTTCGCTCGGGTGCAAGTCTAGATGCGGAACTCAGTTACGGAGATAAGAACCAGAAAAAAAGACAGAAAGACAGAAAGACAGAAAGACAGAAAGACAGAAAGACAGAAAGACAGAAAGACAGAAAGACAGAAAGACAGAAAGACAGAAAGACAGAAAGACAGAAAGACAGAAAGACAGAAAGACAGAAAGACAGAAAGACAGAAAGACAGAAAGACAGAAAGACAGAAAGACAAAAAGACAGAAAGACAGAAAGACAGAAAGACAGAAAGACAGAAAGACAGAAAGACAGAAAGACAGAAA
>JAJMHT010000171.1:0-38854 GCA_030583145.1 Metschnikowia vanudenii
AAAGCATAGTAAAAGGGTTGGCCGCCCAAACGTCCAACCGCGGATTCCTTATCTTATATATTTCTCCAGTCGCGCCAGCCCCTGACGGACGCTGCGCGACCGACACGTGCGCGACTCCTTATCTCGGATATTAACGAGGACCGGCACATCCGTACCTCCATGGATTCCTAGGACGGAAGTCCTCATCATTTACATAACAAACATCCTGTGGTGGTTGAATAGGTTCAGAAGAGAAAAGGCAATAAGAAGTTAGATGCTACCTACACAGAGTTGTCCCGTCTCTACAGAAAAGCTCACCAAGCCTATGGAATTTTGAAATCAAGCCATATTGAAGGAATATGTCTCGTAAAATGGGAACATGCGCCCTTCCCACATGTGTTTTATGTGTTTAGTACCTACCTTGATGTGTGATCTTTTTGGGTCCTTTTGAAAAAACACGAAGACGCATCTCCGGGAGAAGTTGTTGGTGCGAAAAAAAGCACTGTAAAACCTACTCACGTGACTCTCGGCCATTATCCACCTACAAGGCTTGTGAAGACTATTAAATTGTTAGACCACTCCTCTTTTGTCGTATTATTGCCTTGTGGGAATAGAGACCCAAACATGTACAAGGATGTGTGTTTTGGAGCCTGCAACTGAATGGCGTGCTGACTAATTCGGGCCTTTGAACAGCGGACTTTCATGCCCACTCATGCCCACTCATGCCCACTCATGCCCACTCATGCTCACTCGTGATGGGAAAACTCACTGTATCCAGGACTCCACGGCAAATATGAGAAGACAGCTTCTGTCGATCTACGTTTAGAATTTCTAAAACGTTCTTTCATATTACTTATTCAAGGAGTAACAACTGGTAACGCCATCTAACGGAGCGGGAATAAATCACCGCCTCTGCTGGACTGGTGTTGCCACAAAGTTAGATATACCCTTCCGCATGTGCTCCACAACCACAACTACGTGTAAACTTCTATCTTTAGTAATGCAAATCAGCGAGCAAGTGAGGGTTTCCTTTTTTTTTTTTTTTTTTTTTTAGGACGAGGTATTCTAAAGTTCGTACAACCAACAAGGATTGCCCGAGATATGAAAAAGGAAACAACAAATAGATAACATCTTTAAGAATTATACATAGTATCAGTTCTAAGTGTACACAAGCCCATTAAAATACAAGTCGTAACATTTGCTCTGGCGATGGTTCGAATTAAAGTTTCTTTCAGGCTAGAGGATATTTCTCTCTGACGGTTGTCCCCTGCGCACTTATTTCTCCGCAACCACCGCAGCACAAGTTACACCTCCGGCATCTAAGCGGGACATTGCTGCAAGCGCAATTAAAAAGCCGGGGCCTTAATGTGGACCAAATCTGCAAAATATTATATAAAGACCCCGGGATGTCATCGTAGAGTAGCATATTTTTTTTCTATACAATCTTCTCAAGGTAAATTATCTTCCAAGAAAAGAAAGAATTCAAAATAGCTCTTAAAACACACTTCACACCCTCACACCCTCACACCCTCACAAACTCACAAACTCACAATGGTCAAAGCTTTGATTGCTCTTACTAGTTATAACGGTGGCTTCTATGCTGATGGTGCCAACACCGGTGTCTTCTTTGTCGAGGCCTCGCACCCATTTGAGGTTTTTGAGAAAAACGGCATCGAAGTCACTTTTGTCTCCGAAACTGGTACTTTTGGTTGGGACGAACACTCGCTCTCGCCAGACTTCTTGCTGGGAGACGACAGAAAAGTGTATGAAAACACAGAGTCTTCCTTCATGAAAGCCGTCCAATCGGTCAAGAAGCCTTCGGAAGTTAACCCAGCTGATTACGACATCTTCTTTGCTGCAGGTGGCCACGGTGCTCTTTTCGACTTCCCAAAGGCCACTGGGTTGCAATCTTTGTTTTTGTCCATCTGGGAGAAGAACGGTGTCGTTGCAGGTGTCTGTCATGGACCATGTATCTTTGAAAATGCTCGTGGTTCTGACGGCGAATACTTCGTGAAGGGCAAGAAAGCTACTGGATTTACCGATGAAGGTGAGGCCATCTTGAAGATTGATGGAATCATGGACGAATTGAAATTGAAGACCCCCAAGGCTGGCCTTGAGTCTTTTGGAGGAATTTACGTGCAACCTTCCGACCCTTGGGGTTCTTTCACCGTCACCGATGGTAAGTTCATTACTGGTGTTAACCCAGCTTCTGCCGTTGAAACCGCCCAAAAAGCCATCGACGCAGTCGCCTAAATAATTCCCTTTAGTTACCTCCAAATACATTGATTTCTGCGTACACGCGAATATACAAAATCTAGTCTTCAATGACAGCCTTCTTCTTCTTCTTTTTGCTTTTCTTCGGCACTGATATAAGACTATCACTCTTGACGTGATTCGTGGAATCGCTATCCCGACGATCCGCCACGACCGGCTCAGAGGTGGCTTCTGCGGGTTCGGTGGCTGGGCTTTGGACATTAGCCGGGTCAATTATTTCTTCGCTCTTGTTCAATTTCTTCACTTTTTTCTTCTCCTTTCGCGCCTTTTCTGCTTTTTTCTTCTCTTTCTCTGCTTTTCTTTTCTCTTTTTCTGTCTTTTTAACGGATTCGTCTGCCAACTGAGACCTGAGCTGGTTTAAGTCCACCTCATACTCGTAGGGCTTGGTAGTGGACTCCTTTTCAGCTTCTGAAGAATCAACACCCAATGACTCTAGGTTTAACGTGTCAATAATTAACTTATTCTTCCGGGTCTTCTTTTCTTTGTTCCTTTCTGGCTTCTCATCTCTGCTTTCAGGTTCGTCGCCAAAGGTGTCTTCTGCCAAAACAAGCACCTTTTCTTTCTTGACTTTTCTTGGCTTTGTAGACTTCCCAATAGGAATTTCAGATAAATCAATAAGCGACGGGGCTTCACTGGTCTCAGAACTTAAGCCATTTAGACCATCCAGTAGACTAACAACCCTGCTCTTGCTTTTGCTCTGCTTCTTTTTAGAAGAGCTCTTTAAGTAATATGGGTCATCTTTCAATCTCTCAAGACGCTCTTTTGTCAGAGCAACGGTGCTCACTACTTCCTTCTCCGATTCAATATCAGATTCTTCGGACAGTTCGGTATCATTTGTCACCACATCCTGTTCGAGGCAGTATGGTGGCGGGTTATTGATAACGGTGTCTAAATCGAGATCTTCTGGAATCCGGATCCGGCTTTGCGCTGTGGCCGATATCGGATTCAAAGGATAACTCTTAAAAAATGAACGGAGAATGTCGGTAATAAGTGGAGGAAGCTGCTTGTAATCGAACTTATTCGCAGAAGCTTGTTCCGATGGTGGATATTCTGTCGCGTCAACCAGGTGACTACCAGAAACAATTCCGTTTTGGGAGACCCCTGAGTGGGAGGATACTAGGTCGACGCTTTGCTCGTGCATGTCCTCTGAATCTTCCTCTTCATCGCTGTTTTCGTCAGAATCGCTGTTTTCGTCAGAATCGCCCGCTACGCTTTCTTCACTGCTGTCATCATCTGAGGCTTCAGCGTCTGACTCGGCTTGAGATGCATCATCGGAAGTTTCGGCAGAAAGAGTCTTATAATATTCCAACTCCTGGCCACGCAACTTAGCAACACCATCGACACTTTCAACTTTTAAGGAGTCATAGCAGAGTTTAAGGTATTCAAGCCAAGAAGAGCAACGTTCTTGTACCTCGTAGCTAGCATGGTTTTCCCAGTGCTCCAAATAGCGGACCAACTTGAGAAGGAAATAGGCTATCTCACAGTAGTTTTCATAAGGGAGCTGGCCATTGTGCGAATAAAGCTTCTCGTAGTCAGACACAATCGAGCTATAGATTTTGACTAGCGCATCGATGACACTAGATATCACGTCCCCATTAGAAAGCTTGGAAAGTTCGCCAGAAATGGGAAACAAGGGTTTGGCTGCAATTTCCTCGTCAATGTGCTTGTTCACAAGTGCGTTGAAGATAGTCACTTTCTGGCTTAGAGACGAGGTAATATCCAATTGGTCATCACCATCCTCGTTTTCAGAACAACCGTAATCATCCAGATATTCACCCATGATCCAGTACAAATCTTTCATAAGAACCGGACACGTTTGCAAAAGCCTCAAGTTTCTGGAGTACTCCATGATAACTTTGGAAATGATGAATGGCCGGATGGAGGGAACTTTCATGGCCAAAGATTTGAATTCATTACCTAGTTTGAGGGCAATCTCCAGCAGAACGTCTTTAGAAAGAATGACGTTACCGTCATCAACTAGCCGAGAGGACTCGGCTAAAAGAGTCAAGTTGAGAAGCTCTTTGAGTGCGGTCACGTACCATTTAAAGTTGGGGATATTGCTGTAGTTATTGGTGGAAGTGATTTCCAAGATTTTAGACGTGATTTCCAACTTGAAAGAATCGGGACAAGACGCAGGTGTCGTTTCGGGTAAAATCTGCAACAAGAGCGTCTTGACTAAGTTGGCAATGTTATCCTCGGTGACCAAATAGTGGCAGATTTCAAGCGCCTTCCGTTTAATGATAAGGTCCGGGTCCTGGATGCAAAGATTTATCACGGAGGACACCTCGCTCAGCTTATGTATGAAAGATGGGAACACGTGCAAGATTTTTATAAGAGCCAAGAGGCCAACAAAACGGAGGTTGGCATCGTTCTGATGAAAAAACTTCAAAAGATGATCGATACACATCTTGGCCACGTCCTTGTCACGTGTCAGATCAGGGGAAATCATATGGCCATCAACAATGCAGTTGATGGACTCGTAGATGAGAGAAGTGGCATCAGTTTTCGACATCAACGCAACAATAGAAGGCATGATGCGCTTCTTCATACGCGGCTCGATGCGCAGCAAGCTCTGAAACAACTTGAGAATTCTAATGATAAGCCAGTTGTTGGAGGTATCCTCCAAGATGGTGAAGAATTTGGGCAAATACTCAAGAAAAGCCGAAGGGTGCTTCTTAGAAATCTCACAAACCACAGTGATTGTGGCACTAACCACGGCCACATCGGGGTCATCGAGCTTTTCGATTATTCGAGGCAAGGCCAGTTTCCAGCTCTCCGGGTACTGAAGAAAGATCTTGAAGAGCGCAAGTACTGCCTTTTTGCGGATATAGGGTTTCAGGTGGGTGAGTTTCATTGTAATATCATCCACAATATCCTTGGCGAGGTTAGGTGTGACTATGGTGGCGATTCCACTGAGGGCCAAGCCGATCTCGATGTGGTTATGGGAATTGAGGTCCTTTTTGAACTGATTTGTTGCCAAAATCAAAAGATCTTGCTCACTTTTGAAGGACTGCGTGGCTGCAAGATACCCGATTCTCTTTTGTTGAAATTTGGGCGATGACATCACCTCCAAAATGTGGAAATTGCACCAGCTCATGTCGAAACCGTACATTTCCAAATACGCCAACTTCAACACGGCCGTGGCCTTGACCTCGAGGTCTGTAGATGCCAATTCCTCCTTACACTCGTGAATTGCCTTATTGAGGAATGTCAGAAGTGCTTCGGGGGAATCCTTCAGCTGGGCACGGATGCCCTTGATAAGATCTGTCAATGACTTTTCGAACGAGATACCAAACGGTTTAAGCCGGGCCAACACCTCCGAGCTTTGGATCTGAAAAGCCGACATTATGGGTGGACAGAGACAGAGAGGTCGGACAAAGTTTTTTTTTGTGTTGTAATTAAGAAGACACCCTGTTCGTCCTTGTGTTGTTTTGTTTTGTTTAGTTGGTGTTGAGCTATGTCGTCTTAGATTCGTGGGCTTTCTCCACGGTGGAGATCTATATGGAGAACAGAACAAAAATGCGCGATCGACAAAAAATCGTAAGGCTTAGGGCCACGGCTCACGAGGTTTAGAACACAGTGTCTGGCCATAAAGATATACACAAAGATATATAAAAAAACGGCGAAAAAAGAGGCAACAGAAAAAAAGGTTTAAAATAGCGTTTGGGTTTACCTTTTTTTTTGCATCTGAAGTCTCAGGCGGTCAAGCTATTTTCGGGATCAATTTGTATTGTGGAAACCTAGACACTAGGGCTACGCACCCGGTTATAACGATAAGACCTCGTTCGCGAAAGACAGTTTCCATGAGTTCCCAATAAGAATCTCAGCTTAGGAAATAAACAACGAATGACAAGGGCTGTTTCATTCTTTCACTAATGTACTGTTATTTTAAGTCTAGCGATCAGTGCCTGTCTTAGTAATCTTAGTAGATCCTCACAAACACAATCCGTGTACACTTGGGTGAATGACTTTGGGGCTTTATTGTGTGGCTGCAACTGCCGTGTCTCAACAGCCCATGCTACAGGGAACTAGCTAGTTAATCATCCGATGTATCATACTGGTGTCTTTTTCTTTTCTTTATTTTATTTAATCATTTTCTTTATTTTCTTAATCTTGTTTCATTTTCTGATTAACAACAGAAGGGACGCAAAAACCACCATATAGGAATTAAGGGCTATGGCTCACACCTTTCTATTTTACATCTACTTCTTTTGTCTATAAGTACGTGTATAACTTGTCCGTGAAGGCACCACTGCGAACTGCGAGGGTAGACCCTACGAGAGAGAACCCTGCGAAGATGTCTAAACTTCTTGGTCTGAATTTCTTAAGCTTTCAAATAGTAGATCATTTTAACGAATAACCGTATGAAGACTCCGTTTGGGTTTCCAGCGCATTTTTCTCCCGTTTCCGGTCTGTTACAAACAATATTTTCTTATCACGCTTCTAAATCCAAAGAGAATATCTTTAGATTTTTTTATTAATACCCCAGTCTGCTCCACACGCACCCACAGACCCACAGACCCACAGACCCACAGACCCATGCGCACACGCGCACACGCACGTACACGCATACGTTCTAAACCCCAAAAAACCATTCCACACCATAACGTGCTCCATAACAAGAGACCACAACGCTCTTCCAACGGGTTTGGCCTTATAAAGTTTGAAAAAATTGGAAGCATTTAGACTTGTGCGTCTAAAAAAAAATAAATACCTTGGTTCATGAGTACGCATAGCCTTGAAAGCCAATCTCTGTCGCTGTTGTCGCAGCTTGAACAACGCAACAATAATTACACGTTTCCACAGTCACGACCCCGACCATTATCTCATGATTCGAATAGCTCTGCAACTGATATGGAGCATGCAATTAACACACCAATGACACTGGAAAACTCCAACCTGTCACTTATCAACAATAGGTCACCACCTTTCCCTCCCATGGAACAACTGGGGTCAAACCCTCTATCTGGAAACCACCATGATTCCGGTCCATCGGGGGATTCTCCACAACCGGGATCCGATGATGTCGACTCAGACGACGAATACATAAGCAGTGGCGAAGACGAGGTTCTCGACGCGTTGGAAACCCCTGTATCGCGGAACCATCATTTGACTTACGGCACAGGGATTGCCGAACATACTGCTTTCTTTGAAAAGTCATTGAGTGATGCGTTGGAACTGGTTTCTCTCGACTCCTCGCTTGCTTTACAAGCTCAATTGAGTGGTCAATTGAACGACAAGTCCAAACTTCTTGCAGAGAAACAGACCCAAATTCTCGCCCACGTAGAAACTCTCAAGTCCCTATATAAACTGTACATCGGTGAAAATAAGCTTGGTGATCTCGAGAAGGATATCGATGCCTTGGCACTGAGTCTCCGCCGTTTGAAGCATGGTCACTCAAAATCTACGCTTTTCCGCAAGAAGGGTTCACTAGGCGTTGTGGACCACTATCCTATCGAGTATAACCAAGCCAAGGACAAGGTTCTTGAACGAGCTAGCAGCTAGCGAATACTACATATCGCATAAGCTTGATACCACCAATGGTAAGAACTATTCTCTTTTTGGGATACGGGGTCTATGGGGTAATGCCATTTTATTTCGGTTATACGGTATATGCGTCGAGTATACGTGCGCTTAAAGCTGCGCATAAATGATCCCGACTCCATCCATCCAACTTCCTGTGTATCCGTATAATCCAACGATACTGTGGTATTGTGTGGGAGGCTCCAAAATCGAAAGGTGTCCGCCTTGGGTGTTTCCGAGCATTGGTGATGCTCTGCCGCGGTCTGTTGCGATCAGCACGGCATCGATCCACTGGCCGTTTCTGAATGACAACTTGGTAATCCTTTCACCGTCAGCAAGATCAAAATCTGTGTAGTTACCGGTTTGATTACCAATGGTTACCTCACCAGCACTTGAATGTCCAGGTTGGGTACTTCCACCGCCATTACCGTGAATAAGTTTACTCAACAAGTTTCTTTTCGGTGGCTTTGGCTCAGAAGGTTTCTCTGCTACAGGCGCACTAAAACCTTTATAGTAGAACGTCATTCCATCCAATGCTCCGCCATGATATACGCGCACCTTATAAACCCTGGCCGAGTCGAACCCAACATAACGCATTTCCCCATTGACAGATCCTAACAATTCACTCTTCATTCCTCTGACCGAGCCGCGTCCTAGGTTGAAATCGCTGACGACGATTGAATCTTGCGAAGGAAAGCAGCGAGACCTAAAACCAGGCACCCAAAGATCCCCCGTAACTGACAAAACACGCAAGTCGAAATTCTGCGCTGAGTCTTTCCAGTTTTTGCGCACGTCCCGCAAACAGTCCTCGAAATTAAGCGCCACTTCGAACACCGGTCCAAGGCCGCCATAACTCTTGGGGAAATAAGTTACGTGGTGGCGAGCTAAATCTTCACAAACAAGCTCAATCATATAAATCCCCGACGTAGATTTGATCACCACCTGCCCTGGATTGCTCAAATACATCGAAGGCACCGCCCCACCCTGTGGCGGATTCATGAGAGTGCAATCGAGTTTTGGAAAAGTGGGGTCATTGGCGTCTATAGGAATCGAAAAAGATCCATGATAAAAGTATCGGATAATGTCCATTATATTCCAGTGGCATGTTCTGGGGAACGTGCCGTCATTACCAATCACAGACCCAAAACTGTTATCCCTTAAACATCTGACTTCACGTGTCATAAACAGCCGATTCCACCAGATGTAGTCACGGAGCATAACACCGTCTACCTGATGAGGCGATCCAAACAGATGTCCAATCTCGTGCATGAAAGCACCCATGCAGATGTTCAAGCACTCCCACGCAGTGGAACACTGGTTACAATCATTGGCCACCTCGCTTATTGAGAGGAGTGTTTCATCGACAAAGCTTGGGCTGATTTGTGGGAATGTCAAGGGGAATGAATGGAGCCCATGCGAGCCAAAGATGGCCATTTTCACCTGGTCAGTACCACCACCCAACGCAGCATGAGTAGTGATGAGTGAACCATCCCACGTAGAGTCCAAATACATCACAGCGCACTGTATAGGCGTGTGTTTTTCCTGGTATGGCTTGAAGAAATCGCTTTCGCTGACAAGTTCAATCGCGTGTCTGAAAAGTCCACCATTGTCCTTGGCATTGGGGTTCTGCTGGGCCAAGTCCGGATGTCTGAGCTCAGCCACAGACTTGGGCGAGCGAAGCACATGTACCTTTACTTCATCGTGAGCCATGAGTGCCACCATGTTGCTCCCAAAAACTTTCTGAGACTTAGTCGATTCCTCCACGAAGCGGAAAGAGCGGTTACTCAAGCCAAGACGGTGGAAATCATCCTGAGTGAATGCTTGCATCATGCGCCCAGCCACTTTCAAGCGCTGCACGGCCGTCTCCAAGTTTGCCTCTTCTCCGCGGTCCAATTTGTACTTGGGCATGTCGTAGACACCGTTAGAGTCTCTTCCCACAACCACGCACATATGGACCGGCTTGTTTTGTGGGAGGGGGTGGTAATGAAGCGTAAGCTGGCCCTCATCGGACATGTACTGCAAATTGAAGGGCAACCCATCTTGACCCAATTCTGCACCACCCCAGAACTCAACCTTGTAAATGTTGGCCTCATTTGGCGACACGTTAACAAGGGCCTTGAAGCGATAATTGTTCACTTCAAAGCTTTGTGCAGGGAACACCTTATTGTCGTTGTTGATGAATCTGATGATCCCCCGGTCGAAAGTCGTGGTCCTACCGGAAACAATAACTGTTGGAGAGGAGACAATTTCGTCTTTATAGTTGAACTCGATCATGGTGTGGATTCAAAGAATCGGTTGGATGAACAATAAATCACAGAACAGCAATAACTCTAAACCAAGCAGTTCTTGAAACTTTTGCAACGATCGATGGAAAAGCTTAAAGAATGTGTGTTTGATGGAGAAAAGAAAAAAAAACACTGAAAATCAAACGGGAAATGAATGTCGGTTTCGTGGTTTTTATGTGGCCTTTTTTTTTAAAAAAAAAAATACGAAGGTTCAATCTTAGAGATTGCTCATTATGGACAGGTGAGGTGGTTCCGTGTGCCCACATGTATATGCACAGCGTGTCATCTGCGGAAGACCGCATTTATGCTTATAACATACCAAACAATACATCACAACGGAGATCACAATGGAGATAGTGGTGGGGTGAAACAATGGCGAATTCACAGATATTGATCATACAGATAATGATAAGAAGAGAGGCTTAGGCGGAATTTCGCACACACAATATTTATAATTTGGCCTGTCGTTTTCATCCCGTGCTCTCTGAGGGTCAGGTAATGTATAGCATGACCTTACGGGTCAGGACGAAGTTCTCTTTTTTCTTATCTCCGCTGCATTTTTTTTTTTTTAAAAAAAAAGAACCTTTGTCATGTCCAGATTACTTTGGTGAAAAGTACGAGTACCAAAATCGAGATCTTGTCTCCAGTGCACTCGCTCGTGATAGTGAATAGTAAAGGATTCATGCGATGGTGTTTGATGTGGCCAAACAATGGAGCGAGACAATGGAGCCCGACACAATGCGGCCTTAAACAATGTGGCCCCAAACAATTCACCTGCAGAACCGGTCAATTGATGTCTGTAGATCTCTTTTGATCCCAAATTTCTCCGCTCAAACTCTATACTTTCCTTTTCATTGCCCAATCTTGTGTCAATACTTCAAAATCATGGGGCCCATTTTCAGTTTGTGTGAAAGAATTCCACCTGATATATTGTTTCTCGAACGATGTTGGAGTCCTTGTTCTCATGTGCAGATAATTTCATATGATTTGGGCCACACGTGCGAAAGAATACTTGGGCCCGGCAAGTCTGGCCCCAGTAGCACATTACCGAGTTTCATGAAAGGTACATCAATTCCATGACAGAATGGTAAACGGACTATTATGAAGGGCGTTATGCCTTTGAAAGGGTGCAACTCACCTAAATCTATGTTGTTTTCTGGTTCTTATTATTGTTTCACCTGAAAGTTGAGGGTATTAATGTATTTTGGGTTTCTACCACCTGCGGCCTGAGTAGAAGGGCCACGACTGGACCACAGCTAAACACCTATCTGCCAACCCTTAGCACATTGAAGAGCAAAAAACTCAAGAACCAAATCCAGATGATCAGATAAAGTATAATTTTCTAAATTACTCGTTTATGTGCCCTTTTGCATCATGTTTTTGGAATGGCTGTTCAATATTATGGTACATTGTTGCATGCGCATGGGTCTCGTGGGAGCAAGTGGCCCAAGCTTAGGCTCGGCAGTGAGGGCTGAGACATGCCGACCCACGCCTGATCAAGCTGATGAACCAAATGATCTAAATTAAGTATCATCCCCACCCAAAAAAAATCATAATACAGACAGCCTATATTGGATAATTGAAAGCAATAATCTAATAAATATCACTGAGCTGAAGAATTTTTACGTCCAAAACTTGGTTTGCACACTAAAAGAAACGAGATGTCCCAGGTAATTGTACATGATACTGATGAAGTCTCAGACTCAGACGTGGAAATTCTTCTGGTCAATGAAATCACGAAGTATGAATCCACCACTAGGAACTTTCTACGGGAAGCAGAAGAGGCACGTGTAAAACGAAGGAAAGTGATTCTAGCTCTGAAAGATGAGCATACACCCTCGGAAAAGAATGTCCATCTACATACAGATTTGTCAAATCTTCCACAAGTGACGGACTCTGAAAACAAAGAGGGAAATCACGAAAAGGCCAGCGCCTCCCACTTCAATGATAACACAAGCAGATCCATGCACTCCTCAGTAAAATATAATTCAAACTTTGGAAAAAGTAAAATTCGTGAGGCAGATGTGGTGGAGGACAATACAGATGAGGATCCGGCAACTTCTCGAAATAGAATACGTTCTAGGATCAGATTGCTTGCAGATCTAAGCGAAGGAAGTGTCTTAGACCCCAAAATGCCGAATGTGAATGTGGATACTGTCACGCTAGAATCTCTTGTGGGGTCCGCAGATCTCTTAGAAACATATCAATTTAACTTCAGTGTGGAGGTGCCACTCTTTCTATCTTTCTTGAATCAAAACTTCATTCAACACCGCCGAAAGATTGTCTTTATTACCGGAAGCACGGTATTTGAGTCTCCTCAACTGAAGGCCAGTTTACAAAAACGGTTTGACATTTCTGAAGCAGTTGCTCCGCTCCCAAACAGATTTGCCTCTCATCATACCAAGATGATGGTCAATTTCTTCGAAAATGGCGAAGTAGAAATTGTCATCATGACGTGCAACCTTACCACGCTAGATATATCTGGCTTGACTCAGGCGCTCTGGAGGTCGGGCAGATTGACCAAGGGCCCAACCACTACAACCTCCGGGAAACGTTTTCGGTTTGATCTTTTGCGCTATTTTTCGCGTTACCGCCTCAATGTCACGCGTAATTTAATCAGGTGCTTAGAAAAAATCGACTTCAGTTCCGTGGACGTAGAGTTAGTAGCCTCTGCACCAGGAGTATATGATGCTACAATCAGTCCTGCTGCGGGCGAGTGCTACGGATACGTTAAGCTCCGCCAAGTTCTTGAAAGAAATGACCTTCTTATCAAAGATACCACCTTCAAGCACAATGTGTTATCTCAGGTAACTTCTATCGCGTACCCTTATACTAGCCACAATGGAAACACCTCGTCGGTGTTTTCCCACCTCCTATGTCCGGTCATGTTTGAGGAATGGCTGGGACACCTCAGTCCAGGAGCGCAGGCGTTTGAGAATCACCAGAAAATGTATAACTACGCACCTCATATCATTTTCCCCACAAAAACGGATGTTGCACAAAGCAATCTTGGCTATTTATCGGGAGCTGCAGTCCATTTCAAGTACGAGGGCTCTGCTGCTCATAAGGCACAATACGAGCAGAATGTGAAGAAATATCTCTGCAAATGGAGCAATACGGATATTATTACGGGGAGAGAACACATCACGCCGCATGTCAAATATTATGCTTGTGATAATGGTGATGACTGGCAACTGCTCAAGTGGGTCATGGTGGGAAGCCATAACTTATCGAAGCAGGCGTGGGGATACCCCAAACCAAAAACAGAAGGAACAAAAATAGAGGTATCAAGTTATGAATTGAGCGTATTGTTGCCCCAGGGAAAAGATAAATTGGTTGCTACTTATGGTGCCGACACCCTAGAAAGCAATCTGGGCACTCCAGTCAGGTTTCCCTTCCGTCTTCCGCCTGTGCCATACGGACGTGAGGATTTACCTTGGAGTACTGAAAGTAGTTGTGGGTCCATGAAAGATCGGTGGGGCAACTCATATCCGTGATATTAATTTAGGGCTGCGATAAGCAACTGGTCACACTATACGTTTTGTCTAGGAACTCAAGATTGGAGTGAAGAGGATAGCGCTAAATTAATATGAGTACAGACTGGATTTATTTACTCGTGTTTTGAGACAAAGAGTTGTTACGGAGTTGAGGCAAACAAAATATCAGAAATGCTGGTGTATTGTTTTAGGAGATGATGCCCTAGAAGTAATGATCGCTGATCAAACATTGGTTAGAAAATGTCTTCAAATCCAATAGGCACTATTTCAAAGATCCTTGGAAAATTTCTAATGTACGAGCTAATGAAATCTATTAAGTCACGGTGATTATTTTAAAATCTTCAGGCTGCTTTCACCAACATTTGTAGGGTTTTGCCTACTTAAGGTTTTACTAGCTTCTGAAAACACCACCAAACTTAATCATTGTACTTTGCTTTGAATGAGGTGGCTTCTCTCGAACTTGTTCCACCAGTATTAAGCAAATCAGTCTGATTTTAACAGTTAAGCCTTTCAGGCCCTTCTGCACTTTGATTTGCTTAATAGTTTTGTTTTAGAAGAAGTCTTTGGCGGAACCCTAGATTTTCGGTACTACATTATTATTAGTTTCTTGCTGATAGTAAACTGAACAGCTCTACGGGAAAGTGAATTGCTTAGCAGCCAAAGAGCAATTTACTCATACTGCCGAAATAATTAGCTTTTCTGAATGTTGTTGATCTTTTTTTCCTGCGGAAAATGATTCGTTCTTAGGGACAAAAAGATATTAAATTTATATATTAATAGTAGATATCTGTTTCGAAAACAGGCTTTTTCATGTCACTTTGCGTCATAAATTACCGTCTCTTTGGATACTCAATCCCCACAAAAAAATGTACCAACTTTATACAATAGTAGTCATGTTATTTTTCTACCTTTCACACATCTTCGCTCTCTCTCTCTATGATCTAAATTTTGACACCCCTACCAGGTTTTACTAACGTGCCCTGATACAATTTTCGATAACACATTATTTGCACTAAATCATGCAGCATTCCAACGGTCCAAACCGAGAGCGAGTTTTACTGGTAACACCCAACAATTATTAAGCTAACTCAGTACTGTGAGTCTCACAGCACTGTACCATAATTTTGACAATGATAATAGATACGTTACAAGAAACGAGACACGCAAAGCCACACAAGCAAGTCCTAAGAATTTTGCTTTTCTTTTTAACTGAGCCTACTCTAAATGTGTGCTCGTCAATATTTCTTGAAGACAACCTCAATACCACGATAATGCGATATACCCCGAACGGCAGTGAGCAAAGGTCCCTTCAGTAATAGCCAGCTCCCTTTGCAGTTGGCCAAATTTTGAACTATTAAAGACCTGGACAATTGTTTCCAAATCCAAGGAAAGAACGATGTGAGCTATGCGCATATTGACATCTTCATAGAAACGATACGCAGGCGATACAGAGGCGAAGAAATCTTGTATATCATCAAGAACGACAATTTTGGAGTATTTTCAAATGGAAAAAAAAAAAAAAACCTGAGTATAAAGCATCTAAACCTGTTGCATTTGCTTAAACCCCAAAAACCTAAGATCCTTATATACATCATCGGCTTATCCACTGACCCTGCATCCAGATACGTGACGCGACTCACCATCACGTTGAAACCCCAAAACACGTCTTCCACCTTACCTCAACCGTAAAACGCTGTGCCTCGAACATAACCCCAAAAAATGTTCATCAAGCGTATCACCATACAGGGCTTTAAAACGTATAAAAATACAACGGTGGTCGATGAGCTCTCGCCAAATCTCAACGTGGTTGTGGGCCGAAATGGGCTGGGAAAATCGAATTTCTTCTCTGCAATAAGATTCGTGTTATCTGACGCGTATACACATATGACCCGGGAGGAGAGACAAGGTCTTATTCATGAAGGGTCAGGTACAGTTATGTCTGCTTATGTGGAAGTTGTTTTTGATAACACGGACCGGCGGTTTCCGATTCAAAAGGACGAGGTTTCGATTCGGCGGACCATAGGGTTGAAGAAGGATGATTACTCCATGGATGGAAGATCCGCAACACGCTCTGATATCATGAATCTTTTGGAGAGTGCGGGATTTTCGCGCCTGAACCCATACTATATAGTGCCGCAAGGTAGAATCACGTCTTTGACCAATTCTAAGGATTCTGAACGTCTTCAGCTTTTGAAGGAGGTCAGCGGGGCCAAAATGTTCGAGTCCAAACTCCGCGAATCCAACCGAGAAATGGCCAACTCGCAATTCAAAATGGAGCGCATCGATGACTCCATGGAGAAACTAGAGGAGAAGATTTCTGACTTGCAGCTCGAACTGGATAACTTGAAGGAATACCAGCAACTCGAAAAGAACAAGAAGATCTACGAATTCAACATTTTCGACCGTGAATTAAAATCTTTAAACGCTCAGATTGAAGAACACGAGGAAGAATACGAGTCCCTCGTGGTAGACTCGCGCAAGGATATCTCTGACTTGGAGAAACGTGAAGAATTGTGCCAGAATACACAAAATTCCATCGATGAGACTACTTCATCTTTGAAAGTCGCTGTGCTCGAAAACGAACAAAGTAAGGCGGACGAAAACCGTGTTTTGGAGGTCCTTGCCGCAAAGAAAGCCGAAGAAGTGGGGTTAGCGAACCGCCTTGCTTCTCAGAGAAGTATGGCTGGCGACGATGCCGCGAGGTTCGACCAATTAACGGCTAAAGTGAACACTAATTCTGAAACTCTCAACAATTCGCTCTACCCGAAGTTGGCTTTGCTAAAGGAAAAGGAACTTCTGATCGCTACTGAGATTGCCGATCTCTCAAATACACAGAGATTGATCTTCTCCAAGCAAAGCCGTTTTCTGGACTTTTCCTCGCGAAAAGAGCGTGACCAGTGGTTGAGCAAAGAAATAGAGGTACTTGAGAAGGACTTAGCCGCCAGGCAAACTCAAATCAATACGGTGAGAGCTGAGATGAAACGTGACGAGGAAAAACACGTTGAATGTGTCACCCGTCTTGAAGATTTAAACAGTCAAATCGATGATCTTCAGTACCAAGAGACTCTTCATGCGTTGGAGGAAGATGTCCATGTGGCCAAGTTGAAGGTCCTGAACCTTTTGGATGAGAGAAAGCTGCTTTTCAGGGACGAGATTAAAATGCGATCTCTTCGTGATTCAGCCGAACATGAGTATGCAACTGCTAGTCATAAAGTGGCAGCGACCATGGATCGTTCTCAGGCAAAGGCCTTGGAGGCAGTTAGCGATATCACCGAAAGGCTTAACCTCCAGGATTCCGTCTTTGGACCTCTTGTCGAGCTCTTTACTGTATCCGATAAGTATAAAACCGCGATCGAGGTTGTTGCCGGAAACTCTTTATTCCATGTGGTCGTCGATAATGACGAAACTGCACTGATTCTTATGAAGGAGTTGACAAGAATGAAAGCAGGCAGAATCACCATCATGCCCCTCAACAGAATACACGCTCCAGCAGTAACTTTTCCCGAACAAGAAGAGCACGAGTTCATCCCTCTCATCAAGAAAATTAAACATAACCATGAACTCGTGGGCAAAGCCATCCAGCAGGTTTTTGGTAAAACAATCATTTGCAATAACCTTCAAAGAGGTTCGGAATTAGCAAGGAGACATGGACTCAATGCCATAACATTGGATGGAGACCGCGCTAGTACAAAGGGTGTGCTCAGTGGAGGATTTAGGCATTTCAAACACGCACGTCTTGACAGCTTGAAGTTACAATCGAAAAAGAAGGCAGAATTGAGCAAATTAATCTTCGAATTGCGTGAATGCGAATCACGGATGAAGACATTGGATCAGGAAGCAGCCACTGCAACCAAGTTTCTTGAAAGCAAAACTGGCGAACTTGAGACTCACAGAACTCGCCTTGAGCCACAAAAACTCGAGCACGGTAAACTTATCGGTGTTAAATTTTCCTTGGAAAGAGAAATCAGTACCTGCAAGAAAATATGTGAAACTATGGAGCTGGCAATCACTAGTCTCAACGGTAAGGTTGAACAATTCCGCTCGGAGATGGCATCAGAATTCACCTCTGCGTTGACCACAGTTGAAACCAGGCAACTTGAGGAAATCGCTGCGAAATTGCCCGAAGTTGAAGAGGAATACAACGCCATTGTTACTGATGTAGCGGTGTTAGAGACTGAAATTGCTGAGTTGGAGAATTTGTCTTCGAAGTACAAGTCCCAGATGAAAGCCATCAAAGATTCGAGTCAGTCTGAAGCAATGAAGACTGAAGAATCAACTTTGGCTGTGATCAAAAGCGAAATTTCTGCTCTTGAGACCCAAGCCGAGGTGTTGACTAATAAATCGAAGGCCTCAGAATCAAATCTTGCAAAAATCACCAAAGATCTAGAGAAGAAAAAGAAAGATCTTGAAAAAGCCAATAAACAGCAAGCAACCCTTTTGGTGAAGATTGAGAAAGCTTCCAAAAAGGCCGAGAAGATATTGGTCAAAAAAGCTATTTCAGACAAGAGAAGAGAGGAACTTCAAGAAAAAATCCGAGCTTTAGGTGGGCTTCCTGAGGAGGCTTTCCAAAAAGAGGCATTCGAAAATATCTCGCTGGATGAAATCTTCCGAAACCTTGATAATATCCACAACGAATTAAAGAAGTATGCCCATATCAACAAGAAGGCGATGGAGCAATATAATACGTTTGCCAAAGAACGAGAGGATTTGATCTCGAGAAAACAGGAGCTAGAATCGTCTAAGGAATCGATCGAAAACTTGGTCGTTTCGCTCGAGCAACAGAAAGATAGCGCGATCAAAAAGAGTTTTTCAGAAGTTTCTAAAGGTTTCTCGGAAATTTTTGAAAAGCTTGTTCCCAGGGGAAAGGGAGAGTTGATCATGCGTTCCAAAGATGATAGAGAGGGGCAGAGTTTTGAATCTATTGAAAACTACACTGGTGTATCCATTCTTGTGTCATTCAACTCCAAGGAAGACGAGCAGCAGCATATTGAACAACTTTCCGGAGGCCAAAAGTCTCTTTGTGCCATTACGCTTATTCTTGCAATCCAGAAGTGTGACCCTGCGCCTTTCTACCTCTTTGATGAAATCGATGCAAATCTTGATACCCAATATCGGACAGCAGTTGCAGCCATGATACTGAGCTTGGCCTCACACGCCCAATTCATCTGCACCACGTTCCGGCCGGAGATGCTCCAAGTTGCAAACACTTTCTACGGAGTTTCGTACGCAAATAAGGTCAGCGTGGTCTCGGAGATCCAGCAAGAAGATGCGTTAACTTTTGTCGAGACCCAACGATGATTACTAATCCAGGGATATATACTGGTAATTACGTGGTGGGTGTGCAGGTGCGTGGCATGATTTTTGGTGGACCTGCCCCCACTGGTCTAATCTCGCACTGCCTCACACGTGCAGAACTCGTCTGATGTCGCGTCCGATTTCTTGATCTCCAAATAGAGAAGGCGATGCAGATACGACCCGTTTCTTTTTTTTTTTTTGAATTTCTAGATTTCTTGCCCTACCCACTTTCGTTTCACCATGGTCAAAAAATTTACTTCGAAGCAGATCGAGGAGCTTATTGCCGAGGGAAAGGTCATTATCATATACCAGAACAGCGTGCTAAATCTTACGTCCTGGCTCAAGTTCCACCCAGGCGGTGACAAGGCTGTGTACCACATGGTGGGACGTGATGCTACAGATGAAATGCTTGCGTATCATAGTGAAGAATCGATTTCTATTTTCCATAAATGGAAAATTGGAGAGATCGACTCAAAGTGGAAAAACATGTTGCCCCCTATTCAAGGTGCGATTTACCCTCTGGCAAAGAAGTCAAAAACATCCCCCGATCTTGATGAAAAATTAGATTTAGGTTCACCTGTTGGATCTGACGACAACTCCTCCGAAACATCCGTGGAACTTGAAGAACCAGAGGTTAATCCCAAGTTACGGAAAGCTGGGTACCCGCTTGGTTCTGTGAAACCCATTATTCCACAAACGACTGAGTACATTGATTCTACAAATAAGGAAGTTTTCTTCCCTGTGTCCACATCCGATGTAATTGTCGACCCAAAAGAACTTATGAGTCTGTTTGAAAACGGGATCGTTAGAGATGAATTGTCGCGACTTCCAGGTCTAGACTACGAGACCCAGAATAGCATCAGGGAAAAGTACAATAAACTTCATGGAACTATCATCAAAAACGGGTTCTACAAGTGTGATTACGCAAACTACGTGAGAGAGGTGGTGAAGATCACATCATTGTTTTTATATTCGTTTTCTTTCTTGCGCCTTGGCCATTATTTCCTTAGTGCCCTTTTCATGGGAACTGCTTGGCACCAAATGACGTTCATCGCACACGATGCCGGGCATGTTTCAATTACACACAACTATCAGATCGACAATTTATTTGGCATGATTGTTGCTGATTGGTTTGGAGGGTTGAGTTTGGGATGGTGGAAAAGGAACCACAACGTGCACCATCTCATCACCAATGATCCTGTGCATGACCCGGATATTCAACACTTGCCATTTTTCGCAGTCAGCACACGTTTGTTCGGTGATGTGTATTCGACATACTACGATAAGATTCTTTGGTTCGACGCATTTGCTAAGAAGGTAATTCCTTTCCAAGAGTTCTTATACTATCCGATTCTATGCTTTGGTCGCTTCAACTTATACCGCTTATCGTGGACTCACCTTATTCTTGGACAGGGACCAAGACATGGAAAAGCGGCTTGGTTCAGGTACTTCGAACTTGCAGGGCTTTCTTTCTTCTTCTTTTGGTTCTTCTACTTGATGGTGGGTAGCATTGAGGGCGGTTGGAACAAGACGATGTTCGTAGCAGTAAGCCATATGGCCACGATGCTAGTGCACGTTCAGATCACTCTCTCACATTTTGCCATGTCTACTTCTGATTTGGGTGTAAGTGAGAGTTTCGCTTCCAGACAACTCCGTACAACTATGGACGTTGACTGTCCTAGCTGGCTCGACTTTCTTCATGGAGGCTTACAATTTCAGGCCATCCATCACTTGTTTCCCCGACTTCCCAGACACAACTTGAGGCGCGTGCAACCTTTTGTGATTGAGTTTTGCAAAGAGGTGGGGCTCCCATACTCGATCTATGGATTCGGTAAAGGAAATGAAGTAGTCATTGGGAAATTGTCGGAAATTGGAAAGCAATGTTCGATCATGTTGGAATGTACCAAGAAAATGAAGGAAGACCAGCACCCATTTACATAAATCGATTGGTACTAGATATATTCGAATGCATGATTATATTATTTGTAAATGACTATAATGGTGTGATTTTTTTAGGAGTTGAATAAAGTAATGATCTGATATGACTAATAAAAACATGGGTGGACTCGTCACGAAGAACTGGTGTTTTGATTTATCATACCCTTGGACTCTAGAAACTGGATGAAATCTACAATGATATTGTTCTCGTGTTCGTATAAGTCCCGCTGGACAAGCTTGGTGAATAAGGAACCGGCCCCATTGACTTCCTTCTTGTACCGTTGAGGAATGTTGACGAGCACTCCATTAATCGTTTTGCGTGTAGAAGACGACCCTTGTCCAGCTGAAATATGACCATTGCCACTTCCATTCGAATTGCCATTTCCCGGGCCATTTCTTGTGCTTGTTTCTGCGTTGGTCTCATGGACGTTCCTACATTTGTTTCCAAACTTACACCGCCTGTGTTTCGAAAAGAACTTGCAGATATTCTGTTTTGCGGAGGGCTTTTCTTGGTGGGGAACCAGCTCTTTCTGCTGCAGTAACTTTGCCTCTACGTTTTTCCGCGTGGGCCATTTCTTTCGCCGTTCAGCGATCCACTTTGCAATGTCCTCCTCGGTCTGTAGCGTGATATTGGTACCCTCGATGAACACGGGTTCCTTGTCCGATTTTACAGAGTTTTGTTGGGAGTTGGTTGTTTGGAGTTGTTCTGCTTCGGAATCATCATCTGAAACATTCGGGTTTGATACTTCTTGTTCCATGATCAGTAACAGAGATCGGTTTCCGGCCTCCATGTCAGGGTGTGGTTCCAAGGCACCACCAGTTTGGGATAGAATATGGTTATCAACCTGAATCTCACGCTGGGTATCGGGCGGAGCACCATGCTGCTTGGTTGGTTCTTGGGTGGATGAGACCGAAAACATGTTTGCAGAGGGCACCACGGACGACGCTCCCATGAGTGTAAGTGGAGCAGAGGCACATGGAAGATGCGTGGGTAAGGCCGAGAAATCTGGGCCGAGATTGGGTTTCTTCATAGGTCTGGGCGAGCCTGCCCTGAACCCAAACCCAAACCCAAACCCACTCAGCGGGTTACTCCTTTTTCCACCACGCCCGATGTTTCTGTCATGATCCATTGCTCCTTTTTGGTCCTATCTGCTATCTAAATTAAGCTATAATGTATGCTCCAACAAAGCCGAAGCCTTGTTGCGCGGAGATGGTGCCTGCGATGAGCAGGTTGCGGGAACAAGTGCAGTTCCGCGCACGCGTGGTCAGTCACGGGTATATCGTCATGGTCATGTTGTCTCGTTTTCCTCCACACCGACCGTTGGTGATAGAGATAGACTGTCAAGGTGAAGAGAAACGCAGTTTTTTTGATTCAATAAACATTCTTAAGGACTCCTGTTAGAGTACAGAGAGGTCAGGAAACTTTTTTGAAGAGAATATGTCGCCTTTCAACAGCATTGTTGTGGAATACACACGTCTTTATATCCGGGCCGACCACAATGGGGGAGGCTGTGAGTGCGACAGCAAAGCAAATAGGGGAATACACCTGTGCGCGACAGTAATTTACTGTACATAGACTTTTAGCCCTGTACTCAACCCTTGATTGCTGCACACAGACCGGAATTACTGTATATACTGGTGTCATCTTCGGAAGCTGGGCATTGTCCAAGCTATGTGGATATTTATAAATAATCGACGCTCGTTTTTATAGCCGTTCTCACCGATACTTTTTCTCAGCATAACTGTTTAACTCAGAAATGGTATGTTTTCAATTGCACAAAATTTGAAAAGAGCTTTACTTGATGGGAGATGAGGGCATGGGTAATGACTTGGAAAGTACTATGTGATGTGATTCAAAGGGAAATCAAAAGCAAGCTGGGTGTTGCTCGTCCGCAGCGTTTACCCACCGGCTACCCACTGGCTACCCATTCGTTTTTCACCCACTTTTTCACCTGGTAAATTTTAGTTCTTGTTCTAGAAGAAGTCTTAATTGTTCATGTAATCGGTGAGCTCATTGTGCCTTTCTGTTACTAACACATGGCAGTCCCACTACCAACAAGGTCCTCCTCCTCCACAAGGTGGTTACTACCAACAAGGCCCACCACCTCCACAGGGTTACTACCAGCAACAACAACCAGTGTACGTTCAACAACAGCCACAAAAAGGCGGCGGTGGATGCTGCAGCTCTTTCTGTGGATGCTGTGCGGCTCTTATCTGTTGTTGCTGTGCCGAAGACTGCTTGGAAATGTGCTGTTAGATCAGGCGATGAAAAGTCACCATTATCAATTGTCTAGCCAGGGCTGGTAGATGATTTCCACCTAGGGGATTTTCACTTAGACACAAAAAGAAAAAAACGAGACTGCTGCATCTCTATATTACGTACTATATATATTTGTTTAATTCAACAATGTAATAAAAGCACCTCTGTTATATCTATCAAGTCTGTTGATGGACGATACTATTTGGTAGTAGAGTTTTTTTTTTTATCGGCAAACCCACACGAGACAATAGTTATATGAAAAAAATATGGATTAAACTCGTTCTGAACACTTCTATATAGCACCAAGTATTTAGTTCTTCTTCTTCGAAGTACTGTTCTTAGGCAACTCCTTGGAGAAGGGGAGGAACTCAGGCTTACCTGGAATGTACAGTCTCAACACCTCAGGCACAACAATACCGTCCTCCTTCTGGTAGTTCTCCAAGATACAGCACAAGGCTCTCTCGGTGGCAGACAAGGTGGAGTTCAAACAGTGCACGTACTTCTTCTCAAGCTGGTTCTGTTGCTTGATACCGCATCTAATCTCCAAGTTTCTCGATTGGTAGTCGGTACAGTTGGAGCACGACACCAACTCCTTGTACTCCTTTTGGTATGGGAACCAAGCCTCCAAGTCAAACTTCTTGGCTGCAGCATTGTTCAACTCACCAGAAACAATGCCCACCACACGGTAAGGCAAGCCAAGCGATTGGTAGAACTCCTCGGAGTTCTGGATCATGCTGTCGAACTCCTCCCAGGACTTCTCGGGCTCGGTCAACACAAACTGCTCGATCTTCTCGAACGCGTGGACACGGAAGATACCCCATGCATCCTTACCGTGGGAGCCAGCCTCTCTACGGAAACAAGAAGAGTAACCAGCGTATCTGATTGGCAACTGCTCAGCAGGACTCTCGAACCACTCGTTGGAGTGGTATGCGGAGATCGGTTGCTCGGAGGTTGCAATCAAGTACTTCTCGTCCTCACCATCGATGACCTTGTACAACTCCTCGTCGAACTGGGACAACTGGGCGGTCTTGGCCATGACCTCCTTGTTCATCATCACAGGGGCCTGCAAAGGAACGTATCCCTTCTCGTACAAAAAGGACAAACCATAGTTGATCAAGGCTTGGTTCAAGAAAACACCCCATTTACGCAAGAAGTAACCACGGTGGCCCACAATCTTAACACCACGCTCCGGGTCGTAACCATCCAATCTCAAGAGAACCTCGTGATGAGACAACTTGGCTGGAGCTCCGGTGGCAGAGGCCACATCGCCAATTTCGGCGTAGTTCTCGGGCTTCCAGGTCTTGACGATCTCGTTGTTGGCCTCATCCAGAGACACAACCACGGATTCGTGGACGATGTTACCGACTTGGTTGACCTTAAAACGCAAGTCTGCGTCGGCCTTTTGCTCCACCTCGGTGAGGGTCTTCTTCTCAGCAGCAAGCTCATCTTTCTGAGCCAACAACTCGCTGGCGTCCTCCTTGGCCTTGAACTTCTGGCCAATTTGTTTCTGTAGAGCATTTTGCTTCTTGTTCACTGCGTCCAAGTCAAACCGAATCTTGGTCCAGTCCTTGTAGCCCTGGATAATCTCATCGACGATTTCCACGGGGGCACCTCTCTTTTTTTGAGACTCTTTGATCTTCTCGGGGTCTCCGCCCTTGTCGGCGAGAAAAGCATTGATGTCCAACATATTTATGTGTTTAGATGTTAGTGTGAGTACAAGATTTTTATGACTCTTTTTTTTTTGAGACCTTCTGTCCTTTTTTTTCGGTGTTTTTCCTGGACTGCAGAGTGTGCCAGTTTCGGTGCCCTACCATCTTAGGTAGGAGAAAAAAAGCGCATGGAGACTTGCAAGAGCCTTGCTGGTGGGCCTCTAATCTCTGACGTAATGTGATGGAACCCCCAGTGTGAGGATAAATATTGGAGTTCTTTGATGATTTATTATCCAAAGATGAATTTTTAGTGTTCTAGTAGAACTGGGGTCTCGTGAAATGTTATCTTAGGTTCCCTTAGCTGTGTTATATGTAGACTTCTATGTGACCTGCGTGGACCTCTGTGTGGGCTAAGTGCATTGCTTAACAATGGCAGAGTAGCCACCCAGAGCCAGTGTAAAGCTTGATGGAGTACGTTCTGAACAATGGGTCTTGGGTTTTATAAAGAAAAAAGAGTAAGTTCACACTACGCAGTAGTAGTAAATTTTGCTGAAGGAGTTTGCTTGAGAAACCTACTGTATGAGCTTATTGAGGTTGGGTGCAAAATTTCCTTAACTTCGCGCACCTTCGGGTGGGGCGTTATTAGGATACTATGAGGCGAGATATTTTAGGGCCAGATATTATACAACAGATTACGATGCAATACATTACAAACAAATAAATAACAAACAAATAGATTACAAACAAATAGATTACAAACAAATAGATTACAAACAAATAGATTACAAACAAATAGATTACAAACAAATAGATTACGAAATATTGGTACTTGACGGATTATCAGCGAAAGGCTAAAAAGATGTCTTGAATAATTATTCCAGTGTCTCATTTGAGGCCTTTCTACCTGTCTATGTGGAACCCCATGTGCTGATTGGTAGACTTCCAGGTAGTATAAAAATGATATTCATCTGTCTGGTGTCAAATTCTTGAAGAGGCTCAAAGTTTGTTATTAAAAGATCTTGTATGAATAATTGAAAACTCTCGTGTTAAATGTGCCCCTCACTTTAAACAGGTGTACCATAAATTTTCTCTGTTCTCAATTTTGACATGGTGTAACGCAACGAGCCTGTGAGACCAACGGACAATCCACATCCACAAATTTCTTTTTGGATAAGTCTCAACTGGTAGAAGATGTATCAATATCATTAAGAAACAATTATTTAGATGAGTTTTAAGATACATCAGTATTATTTCGGTACTCAATGCAATAATTTATTGTTATATAGTACACGTGTGCCATTGCACATCCAAAATACACCAACGTAAACCGCGTGGTTCTGCCAGTATTAAATGCAAGTGAATCCGGAATGGGCTTTTATTTCGATGTTTTTTTCGATGTTTTTTTCTTCACGAAGCCATCCCATACATCATCTAAAAAAAGGCGGATTTATTATGTAGAGTCTTAGTGAACATTGCGGAGGGCAGCCTTTCCCACATTTATTGGCTGGCTGCCACTGGTTCAGTTCCGGTTCAATGCAAGGATTTACACAAGTGTAGTAAGCTCAAGGACGCTCTTTTTTGACATTTCTGAAACACTAAATCCAACTCCTTTCTGGCTTTTATAAGCAATCCAAATAGAAAACACCCTAAGAAATTGTCCCCTCAAGCACATTGAGGAATAAACTCAAATAAAATTCTCGGCATAATAGCCTGGCGATAGCTCCGCGGCTTCACAACCTCGCACTGGATCTTGCTGTGCTCACTCGCACATCGTAATGCACATTCTAGCGCACACCCAACATCATAATTTTGCCTGTTATCGTACACGCTGCGTCTCCAGTATATACTAGAGCACCTAGATCCAAGGGTGGGCATTCACTTTTGTATGCTTACAATTTCTCTTTCTGTGTGAAACCCCCCTATACCCTATAATAAACATGCAATCGCTTCTTCTCGAGCGATCAACGGGTCGACTTCGGCCCAGAGACTTTGCTGTCACCGTTACCGAGTCTCTCTATAGCACGCTCCGGCCCGTGAACCCCAACATATTCCCTGAAAATTGTCACCACAATGCCGCTGTCAACTCTCTCGCTATTGAAAATTTAGATCATAGGTACATGCTTAGCGGGTGTGCGGACTCCAGCATAAAACTCTGGGATTTGCAAGCCGAACGAGAGGGTCTCGTCGCCAACGAGGCTGAAGGAGATGATAATACTGATGGAACTAACGACGTAGTGGGCCAGGTAGAACATACTAATAATCCAGAAACTCTAGGAAATTCCACCAGTGATACACTGGAGCACCGCCTCAAGCCTCTAGTGTCGGTGCCGAGGCGCTCTGCCCATGAATTTGGTGTATCTGCGGTTAAATGGTGGCCCCGAGACACCGGAATGTTTCTCTCTGCATCTTTCGACCACACTGTCAAGGTTTGGGATACAAACGCGGTGGATATCGTCCACACATTCGATTTGGCCAGTCGTGTATATGCCATGGACGTCTCCGCACATCAATCCAATGCCTTTTCTTCGCAGGCGTTGATTGCTGTGGCCAGTGATCAGCCATCAATTCGCCTCTTGGACCTCCGTTCCGCGTCTAGTGCACATATGCTTTCTGGCCATAGGGGGAAGACCCTAGCTGTGTGCTGGCACCCACAGAATGCGGCCCTACTAGCCTCTGGGGGCCATGACGGGGAAGCAAAAATTTGGGATATTCGTATGAGCAGAAGCTGTGTAGCGAGGCTTGATATGGCCAAAACAAATATTCGCAGTGCTGCCATAGACTCACTAAACTTGGGCTCGTCGTCCGTTAAGGCGCATCTGGGACCTGTTAATGCGTTGGTTTGGGACGAACTCGGACACGTGCTCTACAGTGCTGGAAACGACGACAAGATACGCGTATGGGACATGAGCGCCAGTAACGCGCCGCCGATTAATCGTCTTGTGAACTTTGGCCCTTTGACACGCAACAAATACCTTCAGACGCTCCCACTTTTGTTGAGCCCGAAAAACGAAACAGAAGTTCAGCATCTCTTTTTTGCTTCGGATAGTGGCGATGTGTTGGTGTTCCGTGCAGTAGATGGCAAGCTTGTGCTGCGGCTTCAAAGAAGTGGCTCCAAAAGCTCGGCCAGGACGGCTTCTATTGTTTACGCCGGCCCTTACACTACCACCTATTACTGTGGCACCATGGATGGCGAAATTGTTGCGTGGAGGGGTCAACGGCTAGCTCAGTATTATTCCTATGTGGGTAACATGAGTCATTTTGGGGCAGATACTTCCCTAGGAGATGGTCATTCTCTGGGGTCTGTTCGAGAAGATGATTCTGAAGCTCTTAGACGCGAATTATTTGACGATCCGTATTTCAAGCACAAGCTTGGATGAGAAAAAAGTATTGCATGAAGAGTAGTGTATGGTCCGTTGCAATGCATCGTGGGAGATATTTCGTCTTCGTTGCTTGGGGTCATTTTAGGTAATACCTTCTACTGGCAAACTTTCTTCCCTTTGAACTAGCACAGGCTGACTGATGCCTATTCGGGTACTCCTCGGGAATTCACTTTGGTAGTTGACACAAGCATCATTTCTGGTGATACGTTGAATTCGTTATATGGCCTCATAGAAGGTGTACTCAAATAATGAATCGGGCTCTGAATACTAGCGAAGCGAAGGAAGTTGGGATGAAAAGCTACTCTTCCTTCTTACTTGGGCGACTTGAGCATTGTGCATAATAACTGTTCTTATGCCTTCCTTACACTAACTCGGCTTTATCCTCTTTTTAGAAGGGAACGGGTCCTAGATCCTCAATTGGAACCCCAAGCCATCACATCTCTAACTGGTAAGGTTCAAGTCCTTACACCTAGTATTATAACCGGCCGGCCATTTTTCTAGTGTTTTCTATTAAAGCGAGTGAAAAGAAGAAGCTCCAAAGTATGGAACTGCTCTCAGGGCCAAATTTCGGTGATCTCATGTTCGCTTAATATTGGCCTCCCGCCAAAAGCCCCCTCCATCTTTGCGACGAACTTTGGGTGTAGTAACACCGCCAAAGTGAGCTCTTCGGTCCTGGTTTCCGTGAGAACCACCAAAAATACAATGCTAAAGACACTTGATAATTACCAGCTGATTCTATTCTTGTCGCGCCCAATGGGTAAACTATGTCTACCTATCGACGGTTCTGTAAATAAAAGGCTGCAATGTGCCGTGAAACCCCTGTCCAAGATTGGGTTTGCCTATTCTCTGTTATCCAAGTTTGAAGACACTGCGACACTGCGATACTTTTCTTTGATTTTTTTCAAATACCGAGCTTCTTCATGGCTTGGGTTTTATGGCAGTATTTAGCGAGAATTATGCTTTTTTGAACAATTCGAATTTCCGATGTCGGACTGTCCATTTTCGATCCACTCTCGATGAAAGGTTGAATTCTTTCATGTGAATTAATTATATAATTGTTTTACAATTGGCTTCGCGACCGCGCTCAAATACTGAAATCAAGTCATGGCATAACCTCTGCCATAACCAAAGCACCCACATTTATTTAGAACTTTGTTGATGTGAGGCGGCCTCATTGGGTATTAAAAGATGTTTCTGGATCTTTGCCAATTCGAATTGCAAAAGAAGAATGTGGTTCAAGTTATAATGGAGTATATGCCACGATTGGTCGCACCATTATCAATTTGGTGACAGGCAACCAGCCAAGCACAGGCCAAGTACACCGAAGCAGATAAAGACAACGAGACAAAGATCAAGGAAATAATTCTAGAAAAAATGTCACCACAAAGACAAAAATACACAAAAAAAAACCACAAAAAAATCACAAAGAATAACGAACAAAGCCTTAAATCCTACCCTTAATCTTCTTACAATGTAGAACTCTACAGATTCTCGGGTGATTACTTAACCCGCGAGACCCCAAATTCAGCGCACCGAGATCCACCGAAAATAGTATTCACCCGAGGACCACCCAACAGGCCTTTCCACAGACCAGATGGAAGAATAAAAAAAAACACCAGCTGTTCAGATATCTGGATAAAGGCCGAGAAAATCCGATTTCAAGATAATTCTAAAATAATTCCAAAACAACTCCAAAATAACTCCAAAATTATTGCAAACTCAATAAGAAACACGGCCTTGGTGTGCTGGTGCGTTGATGGCTTGGTGTACTGGCGTTAGATCTAGGCCACACCCGGGCCTCTATCATCGCGAGTCCCAGTAAAAACAACCAGCGAATTCTGATTAACCCCACGAACGCTCGACCAGCACAGAGCCCAGAAGCACAAGCAAGTAATTCTTCAAAATGAAATTGAAGCTTCAGGTTGTACTTGTACCTGTGGGTCATGGCGACGTGTCTTCAGAAAATTTGGCCACGCGTCGGTTTCTACATATCACGGGCCCGGGACAGAAGCTCAGTGACGTATGCGATGCGCTTTTAGCACGCTACTACAGACTATATCCAGATGCGGAGACGCTTGAGTTGGATGGTATTCAGGATAAAGACTACTGTGATTTGGACCCGGAGTTTACTGCGGAAGATGTGTTCAGTTCAGGGGATGTGCTTCGTGTGCTTGTGAAAAATAGCTTTCCTTCCATTCTGCGAGACGCCTCGGCAATTTTCTCTACGGGCATTTTGGACTTATCATCAGCCCTGGTGAAACGCGGCGAGCTGTTAGACCTCGGCGACGAGAGCCGGCTTGTGAAAAGAGCTCGGACAATCTGGGCCGTACGCCAGAATCCGGATCCTTCTCGCGCATCCACTGCCAATAATACTGTGGCCCTGGTGACACCTGCAACCACCAAACCGCGTGAACCGCCCGTGGCTTCTTCCCCGGTTCACTTGCCGCCGCCCCCTAGAGTTGCAGAAGAACCGGCCAAACTTATCCCTCACAAACGGTCGTCGCCACAATCCGCCAAACAGGGTATTAGAATCACCTCGGGTATGCTTAAGCAACCACCGGCGAGAATTATTTTCAGTGAGAATGACGATTCAGACTTGGATATGACCGCACACGGCACGTTTTCTCAGGTTGCAAGGCCATATAAGCCAGACGCGCCAGTTGCTCAAAGTAGTTCAAGTGCAAATGCCAGTGAAGTCGACATTGATATCGATCACAATGGCGATGAACATAATGACAAGGAGGTCGTTCCAGCTTCCAGTGCAGATGTCAATGCTACGGCAAATGTTAACGCAAATGCTGATGCTGAGGCGGACTCTAACACTAATACGAATGCTGTAACAAATGCTGATGTCATTACGAACAGAGTTAATACGAACATAAATATTGATACTGATGTTGAGGCTGCTACTGCTAATCCTGAGGCTGTTACTGTTAATCCTGAGGCTGTTACTGCTAGTCCTGAGGCTGCTAATATCGAAGCTGCTAATACCGAAGCTGCTAATACCGAAGCTGCTGATACCGAAGCTGCTAATACCGAAGCTGCTAATACCGAAGCTGCTAATACCGAAGCTGCTAATAACGAAGTCAATACTGAAGCAGATGTCACCGTGATTTCTTCGGATGATTCTGATGTCGTGGTTTCAGTACAACATGGAAATATACAACAGGCACGTGTCCTGCCATCCATCGTTCCGCGTCCCGCTTCTCCAAGTTCGGGTTCCTCATCCAAACAGAGTTCTTCCTCAACCCCGGGTTTATCTTCTGCTGCAGTTAGCCTTCCGCCTCCCAACAATAACCCGCGCATAACTCCTTCTAAACCAGCGTCGCTGGAATCTGCTGCATTCACCACGCTGACCCCAGAACAGCCAAAATTCAAAGAACAGCGGCTCCCAACGATACAGCAGGCAATCTTCAAGCCTCACGCACAGCTGCCACACTCGACACAAATTGCCCAGGCCTCTTTAGTTGGACCTCAAACAAAACCTGCTGTAACACCCCTTCCTCCAGTGGCCACCTCGGTACCTTCCCATGCTAACGTGGGTATTCTGACCCCACTAACTTCATCATCCAAGAACGTGGCATCTGCTGAACCTCCGCTGGGCGCTAACCCAGTCAACAAAGTTCATGTCTCGGATTCTAATTCCGGCGTTTCTACAAGTATGCCATCCTTTAACACAACATCACAACCTAGTGTGGCTGTAAGAAACCCGGATCAGCCTTCAAAAACGCTGGGACTTGTTTCCCCTCAGACTCAAACATCCTCTTCCACGCCCCCTACCTCAAAAACACCAGTGGCTGTAGCAGCACCTAGTCCTGTACCAGACCTACCACGTCCTAGTAACACAATCACTGTCCAGCCACAATCTGGAAATCCATCAACCCTTCCGGCGCCGAACAGACCAAACGCCTACCCAAAAACATCTAATGGTGCAGGCCCTAGAGTGTCCAAGAAGGATATGTTGGGTATTTTCCAGTCTAGACAAGGATTAGACATTCCTACAAGATTACGAAAAGAACTCTCGATTGAGGACTCCCTCGATGCCTCCCATGAGGAGGAGCAAGCGAAAGCGAATTTACTCATGGGCGAAGAACTCACTAGGAGGCAGAGGGCTGCCAAGGCCAGTGCTGCCAATGCTGTTGAACGATCCTCTCGTTTACGGCAAACCAGAACTCTGATGCGTGATCTCGACACTGACATCGAACGTGCAACTCGTGAAGCAAAGGAAAATGAAGAGGATGCAAGGGCTAAAGACTTGCCTCACCCTTTCAACGATTTCACTAGCAAAGCAAAACTTTCTTCGGACTATATCAAGTTGACGAAATTAGATAGCAAGCTTGATAAAAGAATTGCTGAGCGTCTTGCGATGACCAAATCAGTGAAGCTAGAGGACGGGTTTTATGATCCCTCAAATATTGTTCCGTCTGCAAAGTCTCAGCCTTCTACTCAAAATAATGCCAATCAACCAGCTAGCGGTGGTCGAACTGCTAATGCTGCTGTAGGTAACAATGAGTTTGATAGTGGTGTAGAAGATCAATCTGTTGAAGCTAATGCTCAAGAAGCTGAACAGGAGGATGAAATTTCGAGCAGTGATAGTGATAGTGATAGTGACGGTGACGGTGAAGGGGAAGACTTGAACGTTGACGTTGAGCCTCATAACGCCGAGAAAGAAGTTGATTCGCCTGTTCAAAACACTCAGGGTGTTAATTCGCAACGAAGTGAAGAACAATTATTTGTTGATAGCGATGGTTATGATGATACTTTTGATGTTGATGACGGTGAAATGAATAAAGATGGAGATGAAGTGGGAGCGGTAATTAATAATCACGGTAGTGGAGATGCTCATCAAATAAGTCAACCCGAGAGAAGCCAACCCCACAGTGATTCAAGTCTGTCATCATCTTTCGAATCTGACCTGAGTGAGCTGGAACTGGATGATTCAGACACATCAGTGATAAGACCCAAACAAAAAGCAGGTGCTTTTGGTTCTTCTAGACGTGGCCATTCGAGACCAGCCTACAGGAAAAGAGTACAAAAACAGATGAAGGATGCAGAAATTATCCTGCTCTCTTCGACCTCAGAATCCGAAAGTGAAGATCTGCTGGTGGAGGAAGTAAAACCTAGAAGAAGTCGGATAAGGATTGATGATTCACAAGATGACATAAGTCAACTCTCCCCACAAAAAAATCCTGCTAAGAGTAAAGGCTCCCTTGAAAATGAATCATCAATTAATAATACTGTGGAAGGAACTGTTGTCAACTCTGCGTCGGTAAGCGGACCTGCAACCCAGTCTGAAGTTGACAAGGAAATAACAGCTGCTGAGCAGAATGTTCATGGTAAAGAAACTTTGCCAAAGGCTGTTTCTAAAAATACAGAAGGCATGTCTACTCTGTCTCAAGGCAGTAGGGTTGCTGAGCGAGTTCTGTATCCGGGCTTGACTAAGGCTGGTGAAGTTGCTCAACCCATGTCTGTTTCAACGAACCACTCTAATAATCAGGATCTGACCCTCAGTAACTCAAAGAGTGCTCAACAAAAGCCCGAAAATGCACAAATATATGTTGACCAGGACCGTTCTAAGAGATCCTCGAATACACTTGATGGAAATCTACTGAAAAAATTGAAAGTTGATAAGTCGAATCCTTCTCCTTCAATACAGGCTAGTGGGAAAAAAGCTGTTACGTCGGTCTCGTTAAGCAAACCTGCGGATACTCGAACCACAAGTGATAATCAGAAGCTGGTCCTAAAAAACAAACCTGCCACTACTGACATGACTAAGCGCCAAAATTCATCAAGAGTGTCGAAAGTAGCTTTGGCAAAAGCCTTCCCTGGTCCATTTTTGTCAAATTCTCTACCAATAGTGTCAAGCGCCAAAAGTTCGTCGGTGGATTCTGGTACTGGAAAAGAAATTGCAAGTTTGCATCAAGAAGTATCCTCATCAAAGCCAGCTGGATTTGGTAAGAAATCTGAGTCGCAAACCCCGTCTAATGGACCAGCGAAAACGAATAAAAGTTGGTCTTTAACTAAAGAATCTGCAGTTCCTGTGAAGGCAAAAATAGCAAATGACGGCAATTCGCAGAATGCAAAGCCCCAGATCCATGACTCTAATTTGATTGATGCTAATAAAGACGCTTCACTTAATAAGCAAGAGTCTGTGAGACAGAAAGAGCCTAAGTCCGCCATAAATCTAAATGTGAGTTCCTCTGAGTCAAGCTCTGATTCCGACTCGATATCTGACTCGAGTTCTGAACTGGATTCTGATTCGCCTATCGATTTTTCTGCTGAAAGCAAGAAATCAACTCCTTTGGCTCCTGCAAACTCAGTTAGCAAAGCTCCAGCTGGTCTTTTATTGCTGAAAAAGCATCAAACGATAAACAGCAAACCTTTGAACGCCGATAATTCTATCGAGGTTTCAGCTGCAAGCCAGAAATCGAGTCCTTTGATCCCTGAGAATGTACCTCCTAAAGGATCAGCTGGCCTCTTATTGCTGAAAAAGAATAAGTCAGTAAACGGGAGGTCTATTTCAGCTTCAGGTACTCAAACAACGCAAGTTGAAAAGCAGGCTGGTGTTAGAGAGGCGACTCCGGAAGTGAAAACAAGCAATTCTGCCAACAAGCCCACTAAATCTTATGCTTCGATCAAGAAGCCTCTACTTGCGCGACTCGCGGATCTCAGTCTGAGGGGTCTTCCAGAGGTTACAGAAAAGAATGGTGCTAGTACTGCTAAACCCGCCAAGCCTCCAGCTCCAAAGTTGGCGGTTTCTAGTTCTGACTCGGATAGCAGCTCTTCGTCTGGACTGGACTCTGATTCATCTGGCTCATCAGACTCATCAGGCTCATCAGATTCCTCGGACTCATCCGATGATGAAAGTGGGTTCATGACATTGAAAAAGCTCAAAAAACCTCAATCAACGAAGAAAAAACGCAGTGGTGGCGGTTTCCTGAGCCTTATGAAAGATGTAAAGAAATAAATTATAAGAGGGTCTTCACACATGGTTGGTTTTAGAAGAAAGTGTCTAATACGAGTAAATTGAATAAATGGGCGCTAGTAGTACTTTGCTGAAGAATTATCTCACTCAAATAGATCTGCCTATGACATCCACGCCCCAGGCTTGGTAGTCAAATCGGCACGCCTTTCGGCGCTTGTGGGAAATCTGGTACACATCGGAAATCAGGAAAAGAATGCGTTCGAATAGAACCGCCAACCACTGTTTTGCCATGTCGGGCAGATCCACAAATAAAGCACCCACATACTGCTCGAAGTAATCTGCGAGAAACTCTTCTTCATAAGCAGTGTGAACTTTATCTACCCTTTTGCTTGAAGAGCACGTATAGGGAATGTAGGACTTTCTGAGCAAGGAGGAAACCTCCGGGTCGCCCAATGCAAGATGCAAATTATAAGATGTAGCGAGGCGCAGCAACAAGGTGTTTGTGGAGAGAATGTTCCTGAGCAAAGTGAATGTCTTCCTTCCGAAGCACGGGTCATTGGAGTATGGATGCAGTGATCTGAACCTGTAAAGAAACTGGCATGATTCTGAAGCAATGAGCAAATCGCCAAGGCCGTCTAAAAACAGGAGGTCGTGCCGAATCACCCTGCTAGTGGAGGGTTGGATGGAGATTTTCGACTGGGCCAATTTTTCGTAGACAGTGTGGCCCGGTTGTGTTAGTGCAGGGTATAATTCTTTGTGTAGAAGTGCACGTGCAAGCAATTGCTTGGAGGAAATTTGAGGCAACGGAGGCAAGTCGATAGAGAACGACCTGTTCCCGATTTTGATGGAACGAGGTCCAGTTTTCGGGTCATACAATAGGCGATAGTCTATCTTACAGGAGCGGTAATAATTGGAAGCAATCTTTAACATGAGGCGCTCTTCGCTGCCGATGGATGTCTGGAGTGAAATGTTGCCCTTGATCTTCTTCATATAGAGGAGCAAAAGTTCATCCGTCAAGAGCTGTGCATCTGCTTCGTTTCCAGTGAGCGTCATTCCGCCAAGAGACATGAAGAACCGCTTCAGGTTTGGAATTTGGGCTTCTTCAAAAACAGGGAAACTGTTGATTATTCGCTGGAACAACTCGCCGTCTCTTGCCCACTCTCTCTTCACAAACAGACTCAAGTCCGCCACCAAGTTCTTGATATAGCCACCTCCGTTTTGCCATGTTAGAGGAGACAATTTTTGATAGGCGTAGAGCCGGACTTTCTCGTACCCCAAAAGAAATAAATGTTGCCTTATCCAAGCACTGGGGCTACTGTCCAGTATGAGAACCAGGCGCAAGGCCAGAGAAACCCCCAGCAAGGGTTCCGGTCCTGAAACGAGACTGGGACGTGTATGTATTTTTCTGGTTTTTGTGAAGCCTAAAACGACCAAAATCGGTTTTTTATGGGAACGAGGCTTCATTCTGTCGACTTTTGCGTGATTGTTGTAGACAATAATTGCACATGGTGCTAATTAAAGATCTGACGCAGTGCGATAAGCCAGCTGCACCAACGTGGGACTGATACAGGACGAGTCATCGGCACTATGAGATAACATCATACGTGGGTCACGTGGGTCACGTTGTTCCAGGTTCTATACATCACAAGGATGACTTTTGACATTTTGAATACCCCTCAACGTCCCATTACGCAAAGTCTCATCGTTATAACGGGGATAGGACAACCCCAGTAGAATGGTTTCTTTCTTTTCCATATCGCTGCTTTTGGAGCAATGTTCCGCTCAGGCCATTCTTTGGGCTCGCGAACGATTTATTTCAAGCTAATATATTGGCTAAATAATCGTTCCTTCTTGTCTTAAAAAATCTGATCTCCGATAATAAATCGCCCCGTGACATTCATCTTTAGCTCACCAATTGTTCCATTTTCACATAAATTCTTTCACAGAGGAACTAGTTTCGGTTGTCTGCTCCTTCATAATCTAGCAGTAGGCTTCTCAAGAAGGTGCACGATATTTCTAGCGATCCCCCACGAAAACTCGTACCCGGATCCTCCACAGCCATATCCATCAATCACCCTATATCCATCAATATGAGATTCAGAAATCTTGACACCACCCTTTCTTGCCGGACGGAATCCCACATTTACGCGAACAACGTCAAAGTATTTTCTGCCGTTTTCGTCAGTTCTCATCAACTCTGGAAAAAGCCGTGCTCCATTCTGCTTCAAAGTCTCGGTTTCTTCTATGCGCTCACCTTCAAACGTATCATGGGGCTGCTTTGTTCCACCCAAAATTATACCTCCGTTTAGCGGCCGCGGAATATAAAATGTCCAAAGTCCGTCCTTCAGCTGGTGCGTGACAGTAGCTTTCGTGATTTTGGGATCCTTAGGTGCATTGATAAGAAGTGTCTGCCCCCGGATCGAAAAGCAGTCCGTGTCGTAGCCTCCGTGCCATTGAAGGCCCTGGCCCGTGCAATTGATAATTGTAACCTTGCCAATTTCCGCGTTCTTACCTTGTGTGTATTTGCTTGCCTCCTTCAACGCTTCCAACTTCGCTTTGACAAACTTGACGTCATATTTAAACTTCAATGTGCGATAAAGGAACTGCAAGTAGAAAGGAGCGTTCACTATGAAGGTGTCGTACTCCACGCCCATCACACACCCAGTAGGCAACTCTTTTTTCTCAAGTATACGGAAATTGTCTACCCCCTCTTTCCAGCCCTCTGCTACGGCACGGTACTTTTCGTCGGGGGCCTCAAAATACTCCACTCCTTTCACAAACTCAATCGATGATTCCGGATGGACAAGTGCAAGCTTCTTGAACTTTTCTAGTGTGGTTCGGGCAAGCGGATAGTCCCTAAGCTCGAACTGGTCTTTTGAAGGAAAAGGCCTGAAATGTGCTCCTGCCCATGGCGAGGTATATGCCGGTGGGTATGGGCTTGTCTCCGGGTCGTATTCGGATATAAGTGTGATGTTGTGTGGGGAAGTGGCTTCTTCGCATATAGCCAAAGCCGTAGAAAGGCCGACGATACCAGCACCAACAATGATAATATCAGTCATACTGGGCAAGATGTTTGTTTGAATGTTTGAAGGTTTGAATGTTTGATTTTTGTGTTTCTTACTTTGTTTTCAGGTTGGACCCCCTTTTATATTTCCCTGTATACTCCTATCATTTATTGACGTGCATGCTGATATAGACAATGTTTACGCCATGAGTCATGCATGCATATTACTCGTATTTCGTATCCCGACACTCAATTATCCCGGCACTCGTAATTGAGATAGCACAAGTAGCATAGCACATTTTGCAGATTGAGTAAAATTATATGAGAAGGCTTCGAGAAAGTAATTGGATCTACATTAATGGGCGCCCTAATGCTGCAAGTGCATTTGAGGGCTGTAAAGACTGATTGCTTTTTGCTAGTCAAGTTTGACCCAACCAAAAGTAAAGCCAAAATTCAATAGACACTACAACGCCTGTACCCTGCACTCGCAACCTTTTTTTACTATCAATAAAGATATTTCCCCTTCAAGACCATTCCCGTCTCATGAACGCTTGCGCTTTTATTAAGGCCTTGGCTTGAGAACAGTCCGTTCTTGGTATCTTTCTTTTCTAACAGGAGACTTTCTAGGCCCTCGTTAGCCCCAGGTCATAGATGTTCAAATCCGCGTAGGAGCGTAGGCTACTCCTACTCCGTAGCTACGTGGCGTAGCTACTTCTCTACTCCGACGCTACTCATACGCTGGAGCCCAAAGTAGCTACCGAGTAGAGTAGCGTAGAGAGTAGGGTATTATATGCAGTGTATCTTTAACAAGTTCAGAACTTCGATATTTGTAGGTTTTCGGAAAT
>JAJMHT010000172.1:0-38376 GCA_030583145.1 Metschnikowia vanudenii
CTCTTGTTTCGTGATCTACTCCGCACTTAGCCGCTCCTGCTAGCCGCTCCTGTTGGCCGCAAGTGCGGAATCAGGGATTATATAATAACCGGCCTTTCCCCCTTCTGGGTAAAGAGCCAAGCAAGTATCAAGTACAATAATACACATATTGTTGAATTACCTATGGTTGAACTACCCTTCACCGGACCTGGAGCTGACAGGTGTAATATATTACCAACACAGCTGACGATGACTATAAGAAGATAGTTTTGCGGGATTCATTGCGTACTGACACGTCAGTGATATAATGGTCATTAAATCTTCGGGATTTGTTACCATTTTTAAGAGCACTGGGTAATCCTCAATACTTCAACCATTTTAAAACCTTTTTTTTTTTTTTTTTTTTTTTTTTGAAAGAAACATCTCATTACAGGCAGTAATTGAAAAGTGACCAGCACTTCCCAACTACAAAAAACTATTGAAGCTATAGAAAAAACCTGTAACAAGTTCAAAACTTCAGCACTTCGGGGTCTTAGAGAAAGAGAAAGGCTAACCTAATATTTTGCGATAGAATCCAAATTTAATGGGTGAAAAGATGTTTATTATTTCGTGAAAAGTAATGTGCGAATTCGATTTTTTTAAAGAAACAAATCTTATTATAGAAAACACTATAAAAATAGAGAAAAAACCCTACAATTTTTTTTAGTTTTCTTACAACTACAAAATCACTGAGATTCCGCAGTATATTAAACAAGCACTTTCAAAGGTAATATACAGGCAACTTGTCCGAGTGGTTAAGGAGAAAGATTAGAAATCTTTTGGGCTTTGCCCGCGCAGGTTCGAATCCTGCAGTTGTCGTTATTTTTTTCAAGTAACTTTGAATTTGAACTTTTTTTGTTCCTACTTTTTTGGATCCAACATCACTGACCACTTAGCGATACTGAGTTGTAAGTGTTTCGTTCAAAATGCTTTAGTTTTCCTTGTTTTTCGGTAGCTATATCATTCTAATTTCTTTACAAGTTGTCGATCTTGTTAGAGTAGAGACTGACGTGGAAAGCCCAAAGAGTTTAAAATGTACTCAGCGTTATTTGATATTATTATATTAAGGACATAACGAGTTGGCGTCATCCAAGAAAGGTGAGTGTTATCTGATTAGGCGGACGACGCTTCTTCCATGACCATTGAATTAGAAACGTGAATATGAAAATGAAAAACATGAAAGAAACAAGAAAATATCGTTAGAGGATCGGTTAATGAGACGTTTCTCTGGAAAGAGGAACCGTGAATTTTACTCCGAAATGAAAGTGGCTTCGTTGAAAGCAACGCCATCCTCTGACTTGTCCCCACATTTAATGGACAAGGTGTTACAGAACTGGTAGATGTATGGCCTGGTACCAGCAACACCACTGACAATGTTCTTCACAAATTGAGGCATCTCAGCCATCACGTCAACACGCTCAACAAGCTGTTTCAAGTCACCGAAGACCTTTGCCACTGGCTTTTCGGAAGTGCCCTCAGTAAAGTTGAACGTGATGCTTTTTGGAACGCTCCAACCAACCTCGTCGACGACGGCATTCTCGTGGACAATTTCATTGTCAATAGACGTGGCGATAATCAGATCTTTGGAGGTAACAATGGCCAAGTTCACCTTTGTGGTGGCATAGGACTTAGGCGTGGTGAACTCCATCTGCACCGCACTGAAGTTTTCCGACTGGAAGTTCAAGAAGTTCCAGGACTTGGCCGCATGGTGGGGCTTCATTCCTTGCAACGCCATGACAAACATTGTGTAGCCGTCAATTGTGATGGTGGCATTCTTCAACTTGATGGTACCCTTCGCAGAACAACGAGGCCAGAACGCGTGTCTCATTGAACCCCATGGTTCCTTGATGTCCTCGCCGTAGAGAGTAGTGCCGTCATTGCCAAAAATCACACCCGGCACCAAACGCGTCACCACCAACTCCACCTCGGAGTCTACGTTTACAGAAGATTTAAGCGTGTAGGTGTCACAGTTCTCGCCAGAGTTGACGATGGACAACTTGTCGGCATAAAAGTTGGATCCCTCGGTGCGGAAGTTCTCGAGGGCAGTGGAAGTCCACACGCAGTTGGGATCACTGTTGCCGGTCTTGTTGTTGTACAAACGGAAGGTGAATTGCGCAGTGGTTGTAATACCCATGATGTTCGAGTGGATCACTTGTGCAAACCCGACATACCCGGACTTTAAGTCGGTGAAGTAAAACGTCTGCGTCTCGACATTGGTGTAGTTGGGGTGTTTCCAAGAAAAGTCCTCCAAAGTCGTGGCTCTCGACAAGGGCTGAGCATTTTGTTTGATGAAATCCGTCACTGGATGAATCGCCTCGCGGCCGTACTCGGGCTCTGCGGTACCTGCGACCGCCGATAATCCTGATTGAACCCACTTCAACATTTCTGTGTGGTTTGAGGAGATGATTTGAGTTGCTTTTGTTTGAGCTTGGGAGGCTTTTTTTTTTGGTTTCCGAAAAAAAATTGTGCTTGAGAAGTTTAACTTGGAAAAACTCTTCTGGCTTTATGGCACTGGCCCAAAGAGCTGGAGGTTGCGATGTCACGAGAGCATTGGGCCGTGGTCCATGCACTCCCGTCAGGGCCGGGTAGCTTTTAAGAACTTGAAAATTGAAGTGCAAGACTTTTTGTGTAGTGGTCAATAATTTTGATTCTCAGGAAATATTTGTGTAAAGTTGAATTCTGGCATTAGAAATCATGCTCTTGCCCTTTATTTTTATGTGTACCTGGCTTTTTGTCCCGGACTTCTACCTGAAATTCATGGAGCCTGGTTCGGCCCGCAAGCCGGATTATTTTATTTTTTTTCTTCTGTATTTTTGTTTACGCGGTATTTTTGTTTGAGTACTTTTTTGTCTGCTACAGGACCATCATGCGTTTGAGAGGCTTGCGGTCGCCACCAAAACCTTGCAAATGGTAACTTCGGAACTTAATTAGGAATCATTTGAAGGTAGGGGTATTTGGAAAGTTCGTATGACCTCCTCGTTTTTTGTTTTTTGTTTTTTCTTTTCTTTTGTTTTGTTTTTTAATATTTTATTTTTCCTTTTCTTTTGTTTTGTTTTTTTCATAGTTGTCCTCTCTAAAATGTTTTTCCCGTTGGTGCCTTTCTTAAGATCAGTGCCCACCGATTTGAACGTTTGCTCATCCAGACTGACATCTTAGTCTGGTCAGGTGCTGGCAAGACGCGCAGTAGTGATCAATTGGAGACACAGCCGGTAAGAACCATATCGGAGGATGTGAATTTTTTTTGAGCAGTTTTTGTTCTGTTTTAATTTTCTCTAGACAGAGCCAAAAAGGAAGAATATCAATTAAAGCAATGGATGTCTTTTGAGCCCTCTTTCCATGACATTGAATAGATATCCTGCCAGAATGTTTCAGAAAGAGGGCTTCTACTGCTCCTTAGTAGAAGATTTCCATCAACAATTCAAATCCTTAAAGCACCTCGTTTCTTGTTCACATTGTCAGAAAAGAATTTCGATGAAACAACCATAGTTTTATGGGTTTTTGAAGCATGAAAATAGAAGGCTACAGGCTTTGAAAGCATTGAAACATCTTTAAAGAAAACTAATTCAGGTATGGTGTCCTAGATTATGTATGGGGCATGGTTATATACGGGGCATGGCTATATATGGGGCATAGCATCCCACTATTTCACTCTAGGTTACTCATCTATATCAAGGTCCTCAACTTAAAACATCGGAAACTTTTCCTAAAGCTCTGGAAGTCTTGTTAACGCTCTCGTCGATAAAACTTTCCTCAATCATGAATGGAAAGCAGCAGAACTTGTGTTGATAAAGCGGGTTGGCTTTTTCAGTTTCCGATGCAAAGTGACATGGGTGGCTTAAAATTTAAAAATTTAAAAGAAAGGCCATGGTGGAAAAACTTCTCCAAGTAGGAATATGCTCTTCGTGCTTGCGAGCATGTCGTTATAGGGAAGTGACTTAATCACTATTGTTTTGGGTTTATCTAGACTTAGCCCACATCGTTAGACACCTCTCTGGGTGTTTCTTTTCAAAAGATCCCATTAAACCAAACAAACCACCTGTTTCGAAAACTATCTAGTATTCTAGCAGGTCAAAACCACGAAAGTTATTATTTCACACAACTCAATATACCTTCAAATTCTTCGAAGTGGTCCTCGTATTGAGAACCAGGGCATCGAACCATACACATTGTAGAAACACAAGAGGAAAAGGCATGTTCCAGAACCCAGAAAGTTGTTAAAAAAATGACAAAAAATGATCTTGAAAAAAATAGAGAAAATATATTTCAACTAAAACACTTACTCACTCACTCACTCACTAAAGGTGCTTCACAACAAAAGCAATAGGGCCATTTTCGGAAATTAATTGCGTTTCCGTACATTCCGTCTTCACCTTCATATAGGTGCGGCCACGCTGCTACTTTGGGAGAAATGGGTGCACATGGTTTATCTCCCACCCCGTTTCGGTAAAAAAATCCACATACGGCAAGAAAAGGAAAAGAGCCTGGGCCGATTGGGCATAAAATATAAATAAAAACCACCCTCAGAAATACCACAAAACTCGTACGCGGCCCCTTCACGCGGTTATGAACCACTTCGTTTTTGCTATCACTTTTGGTATTTTTCAGTATATGTTCGGGTCTAGTGAATCTGAGGCAAGCGTGTCTCAGTCATCAGGCGTGGGTCCGCCAAAAAGTACAATCCAAACAACCTAGGCAACATAATCATCTTCACCTAAATGTCCACCATGCGCTCCGAAAGAAAATAAAAAGTAAACCTGAGCCAATGAAGTAATAATTTCTGTTCTGCAGAGTTTCGGAGTATTTACTGGTGCAGGGCTCGACTCAAGGATCACGAGCAGGAGGTGTAGCGGGGCCACGTAGGTGCAAGGCAGGGCAAAATACGCGTGAGAAAAATGGAGCAAACAGGACCCAGGTCAAACGAAAACCAGGTCCAGCCTTCTTCTCATACCAAAAGAAAAAAAAAAGCCACCCAATTTACACAAGAATCGGGTTTTTGAATCATGACACAATCCAAGATTTAAACCCACGCAGCTTCTCTTCATAATTCCCCGCTTTTTGAGGGCAGACTTTTGCCTTTCTAATAGACGGTCAAGAGTTTCTTTTTTCCTGTTCTTTTGCTCTATGTTGCTCGGCCCTTTGGCACGCATAGGTCGTCTCACAAACGGTTGGGAGGCCGTTTTGCCCTGCTAGAAACTCTGCTCCCCTAGCCATATGACCAAATGATCGGAAATCTGATAGATCTTAAACATAAAAAAATATTAATAATACTGATGCTAAAAAAAACATATTATAAAATAATACCACTAATGATACTATTACTTCATAACAACACTACTACTTCACAACAACACTAACACTACTAATAACAACACTAACACTACTAATAACAACACTAACACTACTTATAACAACACTAACACTACTTATAACAACACTAACACTACTTATAACAACACTAACACTACTAAAAGAGAGGAAGAGTATCCATTTCTTTTCTAAGCCTATACACTATTAATTTTTGCGTGATGCTCGTGAAATTCTCTCAATAATTACTGGGCTGGTTCCTTCACCCCCAAACAGATTAACTTTAACAATGCCGTTTTCCCTGCTGATAGTGTGAAGAAACAAAGGGTTATCTTGGACATTGTGTGTAGATAACAAATAGTCACGAATAGGCGAGGTCTTTTTCGCTGTGATCGAACAATGGACCAATCTGCGCAGCATGGTGCGGTAGGACGTGGCCCCTCCTCTCCCTCCTGTTTGGCTGTTTACAGGCATGAAATTTCAGGCGCAACTAAGCAACGCAGCTGGACCTGAAACGAAACTGATAAGGCAAAAACCGCTAAGCCAAATTCCAGTTTTTTCCCATGAACCCCTTCCGAATTATCTTTTGGTCTTCTAAACAAACCCCTCACAAAAAATTCTTACTTTTCTTCATTGAAAAATCACTCGTCCCGAATAATACATCCAACGTATACTCCGAGTGTGTACACCGAACATCCACATCCAACATATACGAATATGTATGGAAACAGGCCTGGATCCGTTCCCACTTTTTTTCTGCCCCGCGAGCGCCCCTCCACCCCAGAGCCCGGCCCAAATCCACTGCGAGTTCCACTGCGAGTTCCACCGCTCGCCCAATCCGTACCAAAGTCAGCTTGCAGCTACACTTCCTTGAAAACCACTGGACAGGGGAGTTTTCTGGTTTTTTTTTTCTTCTTTCTTGTTTCTTGTTTCCTTTTTATTTTTATTTTTCATTTTTCATTAATTATTTTTGTTTTGGTCACCTCATTTGTAAAAGCCTGGGTTTCATCTCCTGTATTTCATTCACCATGTGGATTTCCTCCACCCACAGAATTCCTCTCGGTCGCAGCATGGTGTGGTTTTTTCTTCTGCTGAGTACTGCTCGCCTGCTCTGGTGCGCCTTCATGTAATCATGCGACCCATGCAAGAATGCAACAATGCGACCCACCGAAGCTAATTAAAGTTCCTGTGGTTTGATCCACCACTTTTTTTTTTTTCTCTTTTGATACTTTTTTTTTTCTTAGCGTCATACTTTTTTTTACTTTTTTTCGTTCAACTCCTCTTTTTTGTAACAAAGCCTTTTGGCTAGATCTGGCTCCAATCATCCCCATCAACCTTGACATTAAACTTAAACCAAACACAAAAAGAACAAGCCGCTCTATTACTAAGAATATTCTTTCCGCACAGATCCACTTATCTCTATCAGGACTCCCTCTAACGCAAGCCGCTCATTCTCACTCTTTTTCACTCACTCACAAAAGATCCGGACAAACATTCCGCAAAACTACTGCTTAAAGCACCAATGGCCCCGTCGATCTCGACATTACTTCCGCCTACTGCTACAAGGCCCCTGGCCCTAGCGTTAAAGTTGAATCCCGAGGTGTTGCAGCATCTCCGCGGCCTCCACCAAGCAAACGCGAGACCAAAACTCATTGTGAAAGACGGAAAATTCGTATGTATTTTTATCTGGGTATCTCCTTCAAGCAAGATATTTTCTGATGAGGTGTTGCATGAACTCCTCTACTTTTGAAACCACTTTTGAAACAAGGTGGCTGTTCACCGAACCATGCATTTGAGTCTCGGTGAAATTCTCAAACAAGCGATGAAAATTTCTCGGAAACATACTGAAACCTCAACAAGCATCATCACACTCGAAGCAAACGTCAAGAATCTTATACTAACCCGATTTCTAGCTGGTGAAAATCTCCGATTCACTTGTGTTCCCGTGCCTGGTGTCTCCCGAGACGCTCCGGCTCGATATTTATTCCCCTATCTCCTCAAAAAACCACGACTATCTGTTCACAGGAACTGTCACAAACCGTCTCAATGTTCTCAGCGATCCAAAGCAAATCAAGGAGCATCTGAAGGCCCCCGCATCTACAGAAGCCCTGATATTGTCGCCGCAAAACACAAGCCCACAGCTTCCGCCTGCTTCACACAAAGAAGAGCTCCGAGACCGGCCTTCTTCCATCGATCTGAAGGCATACTGCATTTCCTCCATGGACTCAAGCGCCGACAGAACTGCCAAGTTCGTGTCCTTTCTTGCGTTGGGCCCTATGACGCGAGCCATGGTAGAAGACAAACTCCAACTAGCCAGATTCTGCCGATCCAGCGAGATAGACCACCTTTTCTCCACACATACGCAACCCTACTTACGTAAAGATACCTTCACAGAAGGCGACGTGTACCCGCTTCTTTCTCTGGGACGATATGCGGATATCACCCCTCAGAAATCATACATGATCTTGAAAGACAAGGCGTATAAGGAATTGCGGCCATGGCAATGGCGGGCATACACGGATTTCGAGCGCGAGCTCATCATCAAGAACTGTAATCATGCATTGAGCAGGCTTGGGTTTCTGGAAACCCATCCGCTTCGACTCCGGATTGTAGAGCGCTCTAGCCCAGTCCGTGCTGTCAAAAAATCTGCTAGTTTGGGCGGTGGGCTTCTCGTCAGCAGCACGAAGAAACTCAACCCGCCTTCAAATGCTTCCCAATCTCAGCTGAATCTGCACGAGCCTGTTAAATCTGGCCCTGGGTCACCTGTATTGCTGGCCAACCTTAAAGGCAGAGCATCTACGGAATCACCAAAGTTGAATAGTGAGGCGCGCAAGAGATTTGTGGATAAGGGGAGGAAATCCATAGGCTCGCCTTTGAGACAGGAAGACCAACTGTTGCACAGTCACATTTCCACATTAGTACTGTCTCTGTCGTCGGATGATGAGAAGCTCGCGCACAAACCCTCGGTAAGGGCAAAGCGACATAGCAATTCAAGCTCGCATAGTAACAGCAGCGTGAACAGTAATACGAACTCCTATACGCTGCCATCATCGGTGAATGATGAGGCGCAGCTGGATCAGAGCGACCACGATTCAAAACCAACGAACGTAGTCAAGCCGCCAGCAGCTGCCTCTCTCCCGACGCGCCCCTCGAGCTCGTTTACAAATCACGAAAAGAAGCAACAATACTACTCGCAGCTTGCAGAAAAGTTCCGGCTGACATACAAGGACTATGAGCGTCTCCACAGGCAATTGAGCAAGGACACTCGAAAGAACTCTCACATCGAAAAAAAGAAGAGTCTCATGAAGCTCTTCGAATTGCATAATACCCTTTCCGAGTGGAAGCGTAGGCTCTGGGATTACCATAACGAGAACAATATGGCAGAAGGAGTCATGAATCTATCGAAACACAGGAAGCTGAACTCGTTGGGAAAAATAAGTTCCCTGGCGCCACTGACGTCTAAGATATCAAACACAGAAAGATTTGGAAATAGTCATGGGAACTCGGCACTGCGGAACCCAGATCCCGCTCGCAAGCAGGTATTTTCCGAGAGACAGGCCCCACCCAGATCCAAATTTACCTTGGACTACTGAGCATACACATCCTCGGGCAATTTGAGATGCATCTGCACTTCATTTTTATCGCTTCGTTTCGGAGGGTTTAATCAGCTAGGCCCTTGGGAGTCTAAGTGGAGGAATCGTTAACATGAAAGCGAATGAAAAGAGAAAGGACCATAAGAAAACACTAAGGGCTCTGAAATGCATTGTTGTGTTAGAGCCCTATCCATAATGAACACCACCTGCTGGTGACACGCAGAACGCGAGCCCATGACCCAAATGGTCCCAGCAAGGTACACATAATATCTTCACACAATACAGCATCATCGAAGTACATTTCTAGTTTTACGAAAAAGAAAAAAAAAATACTTATGACATATTAATTGTACTCAGAAATTAATACTGGTATATATTTTACCCCTCATACCTTTCTTCTTTTCTCTTTGGTTCATCGTGTAAAACTCTCATATACGCATAGCATGGTATAACGTGTGCGCGCTCTTCGTACTTGGAACAGAGCTCCATTTAATTTCCACGGAGAAAGGCTGGTCCACACTGAACTCTACATAACACATCGAAGAAAAACAATCAAAGAATTAAAAATATACAACAAAGAAGCAGAAAAAACCAAACACCCCCCAAAAAGAAGAAAACATGCCTGCGACGCCGGTTTTGAAACATGAAGATGAAGATAACATGACTTTGGCATCGTCACCAGGTCCTCTCAATGACGATAACGACACTCTAGACGCACCCAAAGCTTCTGAAAACGATAAAAAACGGCAGAAAACTGCGGGAAAGAATGGCACGGCTTCTTCTTCTGGGGCTGCAGCTACCAGTGGCCCGAAAAGACCTTCTGAGGAGGTACTACAAAGACGGCGCGAAGGCCGACTTAAGGCCGCAGCCACAATTGCACAGAACTTGAAGAAGACTGGTATTGGGAGGTTTGAGGAGGAGAACGGCTTTGCGCTCACCAGTGTCAAGACCATTCCTTTGATTAACCAGAAAAACTACTTTGCAGACTACTTGAAAAGAGACGACCAGATCACCGTAATCCGTAACTGGCGTAACGAAAAGCAAAAGGAAACGGCACCTAAAAGCGCCGGCTCTGATTCAAAGCGTGTCCAAGATGATGACGAGGATGATGACGATGACGATGACGACAATGATGGCAACCCGGAGACTTCTAAAATGGGCGATGACACCATCGTGATCCAGCCGGGGTCTCAGTGGATGCGGATCGGGCGTGCAACGGCCAGTTTCCCCACCCAGGTTCCCATGGTTGTAGCAGTTCCAAACAATTTCGTAGATGATGACGAATACGAGTACCCTGTACTCCCTGAGCGCACAGAGTATGAAGATGGTGACTATGATTTTGGCGACAAATTCCACTCTGTGAAGGCGATGGTGACAAAGGACTTCAAAGCGAGAATGCGCTTCTACAAGCGCCGGATGATGCCCAACTCGCGAGAAAGCGCTTCCAACTTCAACAAAAGCCAAAAACCCGAGATTGTACCCGACAATAGCGACCCTGATTATAAGGAGTTCCTTGAGAAAAACGATCCTATCTTGAAGACGCGTGACTATTTCGCGGGTGATGCTGCTCTCCAGCTTCCTCTCAGCAAAGATTTCGACTCGTGGCGCCTCAGGTACCCTATTGTCAACGGCACTTTCAACCAGGAGAAAGATGATTACGCTACTCAGCAAGAGTTTGTGGCTGATATCTGTAGAATCACCAATGAGGCATTGAAAGCAATTGGCGTGCCGCTTTCCGACATAAGTAAGCTCAAATGTCTCCTTGTGATCCCTGACTTATATGACAAGGAGATTGTGGAAGGCTGGCTTGATATCTTGTTGAAGCTGATGGGCTTCAGCCGTGTAGGTATCATCCAGGAAGCAGTGGCAGCAACTTTTGGTTCGGGGTCTTCGTGTGCATGTGTGGTGGATGTTGGCGCCCAAAAAACCACAGTTTCGTGTGTTGACGAAGGAATGGTGATTAATGACTCGCGTGTCAGCTTGGACTATGGGGGAGACAATATCACCGAGACCTTTACCAAGTTGCTCTTGCAACAGAACTTCCCCATCCAAGATCTTAATCTTTACAACCGCAATGATGACTGGGAATTGGCCGATCGTTTAAAAAGAAACTTTGGTACGTTTGACGACGCCGATATCGCAGTTCAATTATACAACTTCCATCACAGACGCGCGGGTGGCAAAACAGAAAAATACAATCTTAAAGTTTATGATGAAGTCATGCTTGCCCCTCTCGGGTTGTTCCACCCAGACTTGTTTGAGCTTTCTAAAAACACCCGCAGTAAAGCATTGTTCCCAGAGTCTTATGATCATTATACTGGGGAGCCCAATAATCCCTTCTCTAAAGCTCAAGAAAACTTGGTTAATGGTCAAGGGTTTACTCAAATGACAGATGAGGAATTGCTCTTGAAGATCATTGAAGATAAACAGATCTTCAAACAGGCCAATGCCGCTTATGGTAAGCCTGTTCCAAACAGGGCGGGTGCCACTGAGGAGAGTAGAAAGAGATTCGCCGTACCTTTGGATAAGGCCATTATTGAGTCGATCACGAACGCTGGAATTGCCACCGACTTCAACAAAGCCAAAAAGTTATATGATAATATTCTCGTTGTGGGAGGAGGGTTGGCGAAGTTTCCTGGGTTTGATATGTTGCTCAATGATAGAATCAACATCTGGCGGCCTCGCTTTTTGTCCACTTCTACTTTAGATGACATCTTAACGTACGTTGGCAAAGAGAAAGATAAATTAGAGGCCAAGAAGAAGCAATTGATAACCGAAGCCAAGGCAAGCAAAAAAGACGGACAATCGACTGAAGAAATCGAGTTGACCGAGCAAGAAATGAAGAAGATAGATGCAGAGACCTCGTTAACCATTGACCTAGCAAAGGCAGATGCTGTTGCTGATGATGGGTCAATCATTGCAGTAAATGTCCTTCCGGCGCCAAAGGAGCTAGACCCACAGGTGATCTCTTGGAAGGGCGGAAGTGTGTACGGGCGGTTGAAGGTGATCAACGAGATGTGGATCACAAGGGAAGACTGGGAGGTTTTAAACTCGAGGTGTCTCTATTACAAAACTTTGTTCAACTACTGAGGGGAACAGAGATAATTTTTGAGAAGTCCCGACATACGGGTAAAAAGAAGATCACAAGACGAAAGGATCAAAATACGCGAAGTTAAAGGAAACGAAATACAAGGGCTAAAATGGTTCAACTGTCTCTGAAATTAAACCATGAAATTAATAAGTACATGACCTCTCTATTAGGCTCGTACATTGTGGGAACACGTTGCGGGAGATACCGTATCACCAGTAACACCCACAAGCCACAGGAACTGTCAATTATTGACGTCACGTGGTCCAAATATGAACAGACAGACGGGGGTCGCAAATACAATAGAAAACCAGGGGCCATTCCACACTCAACGACGTCCCATACACCACCGTACCAATTGATTAAGTGACTTCATATGCTTATTCTAAACAATAAAATATACATCTGAAATAGATAAGATAAGTGAGAATAAAGTGAAAGAAACAACGTTAAACACGACTTTCGCTGCAATTGCTTTGTTCCAGGGCCAGTGTTAATAATATCCTGTACATTGATTTGGCCCGGAGCAGTACGGGTTCCTCGGGCGAAGTTCGGCTTCTGCGCTTGGACGAAGTAGGCTTCCTATTGCACAGACGGGACCAGGCGCGTTTGTCGGAGGAGTCCATTACGTGGTCGACGAGAGTGTTTTGCTTGGTGCACGGGTGTTCCCGGCGGAGACTATACGCCCGATGCTCACCAAACATGCGGTGCGCGGGTTGCGGTAACCTCTCAAAAACGTTTTTCAGTGCTCAGAAACCTCGAGGTTCTTTCTTATTTTTCTTTGGAATTTCCGTCAATAAAAAACACCCAAAACCGTTTTTTCCATCAATAATCATTATGTTGTCTAAGCAATTTGCCCGTGGCTTCGCTTCCACCTCAGTCGCCAAGAACTACGCTTCTACCATCAAGAACTTGAAGGTCACCAAGGACACCAAGGTGATCTACCAAGGTTTCACTGGTAAGCAGGCTACCTTCCACGCCGAGCAAGCCATTGCCTACGGCACTCAAGTTGTCGGTGGTACCAACCCTAAGAAGGCTGGCTCCAAGCACTTGGACAGACCAGTGTTTGCTTCTGTTAAGGATGCGATCAAGGAGACTGGTGCCACTGCCACCGGTATCTTTGTTCCACCTTCCATTGCCGCTGCTGCCATTGAGGAGGCCATTGCCGCCGAGATTGAATTGGCTGTTGCCATCACTGAGGGTATTCCTCAACACGATATGGTCAGAATTGCCCAGATCTTGAAGACCCAATCTAAGACCAGATTGGTTGGTCCTAACTGTCCTGGTTTGATTGCTCCAGACCAATGTAAGATTGGTATCATGCCTTCTCACATCCACCAAAGAGGTAAGGTTGGTATCATCTCCAGATCCGGTACCTTGACCTACGAGGCCGTTGCACAAACCACCCAAGTTGGTTTGGGTCAATCCTTGGTTATCGGTATGGGTGGTGACCCATTCCCAGGTACCAACTTCATTGATGCCTTGACTTTGTTCTTGAACGACCCTGAGACCGAGGGTATCATCTTGATTGGTGAGATCGGTGGTACTGCTGAGGAGGAGGCTGCTGAGTTCTTGAAGCAACACAACTTGACCAGACCAGAGGGTCCTAAGCCTGTTGTTTCCTTCATTGCTGGTGTTTCTGCTCCACCAGGTAGACGTATGGGTCACGCTGGTGCCATTGTTGCCGGTGGTAAGGGTGACGCCAACTCCAAGATTGCCTCCTTGCAATCTGCTGGTGTTGTTGTTGAGAAGTCTCCTGCTAGATTGGGTAACTCCTTGTTGCAAGAGTTCAAGAACAAGGGCTTGTTGTAAACGTCGTGATCTATTCCCCAAAAGCAAAACGATAGAGTCATCTTGATGATATAAGTGCACTACGTATGTGGCAATTTACAGCTTCCCAATGAAAATTTCTTGTTGAAAGAGTACTTTAATGATCTTTTTGAAATGCCTCTCTCTTTTTTTTTTTTTTTTTAAGTGTTTCCTTTTTTATCTCTTTCTTTTCTTGTATTAAGTCTTGTCTGTTTTAGTTTCTGTCTTTATTATTTGCAGTGGTGTTGATAAATTCTCACTGCATTAACGGTGCGCGCACGACGGAAAAAAATTATAGAGCGAACTAGCATTTGGCGTTATTCTTTCTAAAACGCTAAAGCATGTTTGCATTTTCAAAACTCATAAGGCCTATCCCAGCATTCGGGCTATTGGCCACTGGGCCTCGTACCTTTGCATCGTCCGCGTTTGCATTCAAAACGAACACATCTACCCGTACAAAGGAAAACGTGCATGACTTGGAGACATTTTTCAAGTTGATCGGCAGAGATACCATAGAACATCTCGACACGTTCGAGGGTAACTTGAAGAAGTTTCTCAAAACTTCTTCCAAGCAGATGAAAGCACAGGGAATCGATGTTTCTACGAGACGATACATGTTGAGATGGAAACACAAGTTTGTCAATAACTTGGAACCATTGAGAGAGCACAAAAGAGGAAAGAAGAAGAACGGAGGAGAACGTAAGGCCAAGGCTGTTAAGGCCAAGAAGGTTGCTATTGCAAGAGCCGAAGAGAAGGAGCGCTTTATTGCTGAGGAGTTGGAGGCAGAAAGAAAGGGTGAGAGACAGTTTTAAGAGGCTTTTGACAAATGTACATAGTAGAATATTAATACACGATCCAGTCATGAAGCTTTTCTTGGTGAAGAGAATTGAGTAGAAAACGTTTACTTCTAGTTGAAGCGGAAAACGCTGAAGAGAAGAGGATCATAAGGACATACTTCTTGGAATAGACTTCAGAATTAGCCCCGATCTCACGATACCTTTCGAGATCTTTTGAAATGACAGTGTAGTACTACATCTAATTGTTTTAATTTGAGCTTTAAAAATATAACCTTCCCCTCTAATCTCGCATTTATGGATGCATAGCTGTAAAGAGATTGCAAACATAAATCGTCAATGAATCCCTTGATCTCACATCCATTAATGATTTCATCGCAACAACTATAACAAAGCCCACATGTAATGGAAACGGCCAATGTCGATTATATCATGCAAAGTGACTTTACCAAAGCTAGCAGTCTCAAACATGTGCTCTTTAAAGACGAAATCTAGTTTAGGCAAATTTTTGTTGAATCTTCGTGTTCATAAATACTGAATGAAGTTTTCTCCTCCATCGGATAGAAAGCCTCACGCCTGTGTTTTTGGTAGCAAAAAAAAGTGGTGAGTCCTTGAAAACCCCTTTCACTACATCCTAATAATAAACTAGTATCATTCCTTGCAACAAAATTTATTTGAAAGACATAATCTTAGAATGTTTCTTTCTTCTTCTTTCTGTATCTCCTTTGAAGATCAACTTACTTACATGTTTTTTCACATTTATTTTGCAGTCAAGGTAAATTCATCAAGATCCATTGTTAAGCTTAAAAATTGAAAACACAGTTTTTTAGTCAAACTTTCACAGTATATTTCTAAAAAAGATATCAATTTTTACCGAGAATGAACATCCTAAAAATTAGAACAGACTGTTTGGTGATAATTAATGAAATATTCACGGCCAGGCCACTTGGACATGTGGCCGGCTCACGGGACACGTTACCTTTGGTGTGCACATATGCAGCACCCCGCGCCAAACAATAATTATAAGTTGTCGAGATCGCGCCACCAAAGCCATCCACAGTTTTCTTTTCCAACACCACTGATTAATGATGAAGTCTTTTTTTATCCTTTCAATTCTTGTTTCGCTATTTGCGTTTTTCAGATTGACGTCTGCCAAGGCCACGCCTGCTGAAAACCCTCCAATTACCCATAAGGTATATTTCGATATCGAACAGGATGGTGAGAGCCTTGGTAGAATTACCATTGGTTTGTTCGGTACAACCGTCCCTAAGACGGTGGAGAACTTCAGAAGATTGGCTATCTCCGATGACTCTAAATTCGGATACAAACAGTCGATTTTCCACAGAGTCATTCCTAACTTTATGATCCAGGGTGGTGACTTTGAGACTGGCCAGGGTTATGGCGGTAAGTCCATCTACGGTAACAAGTTTAACGACGAGAACTTTATCTTGAAGCACGACAGAAAGTACAGATTGTCCATGGCCAATTCTGGTAAGAACACCAACGGCTCTCAATTCTTCATCACCACCGCCGTCACATCATGGTTGGACGGCGCCCACGTTGTGTTTGGTGAGGTTGTGGATGGCTTTGAGGTTGTTGACAAGATCGAGAAGACAAAGACCAACCGTGGCGATAGACCAACAAAGGAAGTCAAGATTTCCGCGAGCGGCGAGTTGCCAGTGGAGTCAACCGAGAAGGTCATTGCAGATGAGCTCTGAAAGAAAGGCTTTAAAGCTTCGAAAGACAAATTTTAGAGCTTCGAATTACAGGCTTTAGAGTTCCGAAACACAAGCTTTAAAGCGTAGCAACGGGATCTATATAAATGCTTATTCTATAAGCTAAATATAAAAGTGACCTTTAAAAACAATATTTACTCTTCGTCGTCTAAGTTTACCTTGAGTCCAAGTTGCTCGACGGTACTGCCTTTACCATAGAGGGGAATATCATCAATGTAAATGCTCTTATCGTTATTCGCCGATGCAACAACATTATTGAGTAGATTATCAAAAGCAGTAGCCAGCACCTCTGTAGAAACTCCACCCGAGGACTCGGTCATGGCTCCAGACAGCCCCACATCGGTGGCACCAGTAGTTTGCGCCACGGTCCCCGGGTTAGAACCAGTGATGGGAGTGCTGACATAACCTGCAGTGCCCGCCGAAGCTTGAGCCAGTTTCCCGCCCATGGAAGACGCACCGTTCCCTCCGGTTTCAGCGTTTTCACTAGGGTAAGTATGTCCACCTTCACTGATACTGAAAGAGGTCATGTCGTTCAACAAAGATATAGACAGTTTCATCGAGAGCACTGTCGATAGAAGTCTTGCTGAAAGTATATCGTAAATCTTTGGACTCTGGTACACATTGGCACCAATTATATAGTAGTCTTGTTCAGTAACAGCATTTTGAGGGTCTATACGCCGTTGTTTCCGGATGATCCAGAAATCTGGTTCCCGTACAAAACTCACAACAAACTCCGTGCCGACCATCTCCTTCAACCGAGTCTCAAAATAGTTCTGTGGATGAATATTTGGCGGGATTTGCTGGAACTGGAATTGCATCCGTAGTACCTGGTTATTGGATGTACGGTCATAGAATGGAGATTCTGAGAAGTAATCAAGCACATTTCCCGTATGTAGACCAAACTGTTGGATCCACTCGGGCGATTTCCACTGAATTTCGTCTAATGGCTCAGCGGACATTTTGTTGGGAGTTAGAGTTCACTAGAGAGGGTTGGGGTTTGTTTAAATACCAGGAATGGCGATGTACAATAGTTTCATCTTTCTGAGAGCGACCGAGGCCATCAAGAGAAGTGCCTGCAGAGTGGAGCACATGGTTGTATTTTAGAAATAAACACTAGAAGATGATATAATTGACAGTATGGGGTAGATTATTTATTTAATTGAGTAATTATGTTTTTTGTGGCTATTTTTTTTTCTTGGTGGGTCTTTGTTGGCTTTTAAGGAGTGTAATTAGCGTAAGTGGTTCTTCATGTCATAAAGACACACGCGGGGCAATACAATGGCAGTGTCATGGGATTTAGTCATAGTTCCTTTTTTTTTTTTTTAAAAAAAAAAATGCAAGTATGTCATCTTGGTAAAATTGATCTTGTATAAGCCTTGACTGGGTTACCATCACACGTACTTGATGCAAGTAGAAGGGCCAGTAAATTGTATAGAGAGGACATTGGCGGAATTTTTCACCATGCACAATAGCCAAATATCCATAGATGAACGAAATACATTACGGAACAGAATAAGTCTTGTTGATTTCGGTGTTTTCTTTGAATTGCACTAAAGTTCATTTCATCCTTTTCGACTTCTGTCCATTTATAAATTTTCCGTAGTATCGAACTTAGCCAATTCCTCGCGCAACCATGCAGCTTCTTTGGCCATTTCGTCATCACCCCGTGGGTGCCTATCTTCATCGGGAGTAGAGATGAACCCTGGGGAGTTTTGAAATTTACCTTTCCTAGCAAAGAAGTCGTCATAAGCTGCAGCCAAATCCAATTTCTCGAGCTGTTTATGGATGCTATCGTCGTACTCGTCGTTCTTGAACCGAGGGATTATGTGAGTGTGGAGATGTGGCACCGACTGGCCTGATTCTGGCCCATCTTGAATGGCCAAATTAAGTGAGTCGGCCTTGTAAACACGGGTGATGAGTCCTTGAACAACCTGTAAGGATCTCATATAGTCTTGGCCTTCGGCAGGGGTCAAGTCACCAAAGCGAAGCACGCTTGTACGGAGTGGAACCACAAGTACGTGTCCTGGCGCTAATGGCTTGAGGTTGACAAGAGCATATGTATGGGTCGACTTGAAGAATACTTGCGAGTCAACAGCAAACTTATAGAAGAAGACAGATTCCTTCATTTTCTTTAGAAATTGTGCATGTATGTGGATGCGTCGTTGTCAATTTGGCTTTTTTTAATGAGCCTGTGGTGCAGAGTGGCGAGGCCCCGTTGGAATGTCGCAGTAGTGAGGTTATGGTATCCGCGGTGGTGTAGGGGAGTATACTGTTAGATCATTTACGCCAATTCACCAGAACAAGGAGGTCAGGCAAAAAAAGAAAAGGAATATGAATATCTAAGCAGAAGATATCCAGAGGATTTGTAAGATAAAATTAGATGTACAGCTGTGTAGACACGTAATATCTGCTGTTTTCATGAGATACTCATGAGTTAGCAAGGGTATGCTGGTGAGCTTCTCGCAATCGTAATAAACACGTGTTTCTTAGAATTGGATATTTGGTTACTCTGGTAAGAATTTACCAAACTGTCTTTTGAGAAAAGGGGCAACATGTAAGCAATTGATATACTGGTGCGACGTGTAGCTGTCCGTCTGGCACTGGTACACTCGACATCATTGCATGAGGGCCTGAATGGGGAAGTTTCAAGGGTGAAATAGTTGACGAAGGCTGTAAAGAATCGGAGATCTTGAGCAGCATACTTGAGAATCACAAATGTAACTTTTAATTAATATCTTTTATTGTTTTTGAAGTTTCTATAAAATGTAACACGCGGCTCCCGGAGCAGTCAGATTAGACATTTCACAGATAGCCATCAATCAAGTAAGAACCTCCCAGAATTATTGGGAAATTTACTTGTTGACCTTACCGAAGTACTCCTTGGAGTTGTCAACGGTTGGCTTGATGGTCTCAGCACCCTCTTGCCAGTTAGCAGGGCAAACCTCACCGTACTTCTCGGTGAATTGGAAAGCATCAACCAATCTCAAGGACTCGTCGACGGATCTACCGACTGGCAAGTCGTTGATGGTGATTTGTCTCAAGGTACCCTTAGGGTCAATCAAGAAGATACCTCTCAAGGCAACACCCTCCTCCTCGATCAAGACACCGTAGTCTCTGGACAAAGAGTGGTTGGTGTCAGCAATCAATGGAATGTTGACTGGGCCCAAGCCACCATCCTTTCTGGCGACGTTGGTCCAGGCCAACAAGGAGTACTCAGAGTCGGTGGAAGCGAACAAGACCTCGACGTCCTTGTCAGCGAACTTCTTGACAGCGTCAGAGTAGGCAATGATCTCAGTTGGGCAAACGAAAGTGAAGGCCAATGGGATGAAGGCCAACAAGACCCACTTACCCTTGTATTGCTCCAAGGAAACTTCCTCGAAAACACCATCGACGACGGCGGTCTTCTTGAAGGATGGGGCTGGCTTTTGGATAACGGCAGACATTGTGATTGTGATTATTTGTTGTGTTGATTGATAGAATCTGGTTCTGAAAAAGGGAAGTGGAGGAGAAATGCCACAGTATTTATATTCTCACCTTTAGTCAGCGACCCAGATCTAGACGGGCCGCTTTCTTACCGCATTGAGACCGCTGTAGTACTGTGTGCAGGTGGCCCGACAATTTGCCTCGGGGGCCAGACATCATTATCTGACCATGAACTGTGGTTATGGCAATATTGCAACGGGAATGATGATTTTTTTTCCGGTCAATTATGGTTAATTGGTTCTTCTTATTCAATTACCCAAATTTGGAATCTATATGTAGGGTATTTAGGAAAATTGTCCCCGGATGTTGGTACTGGGACCTTTGATCAGCATTAGTTGAGCCACAGTTTTTTCCGCCCGCTACGCGCAACTGCCTGTATGGCCCAATCTTCAGCAGGCATGAAATATTTGATAACCACGTTTACCACGGAGGGCCGCTTAGTGAGCTAGAAAGTCTGGATCTCACGTTACGTAATTGAAACGCTGGTGCCTTTACAACGTTTTTTTTTTTTTTTTTTTTTTTTTTTTTTTTTTTTTTTTTTTTTTTTTTTTTTTTTTTTTTTTTTTTTTTTTTTTTTTTTTTTTGTTTTTAATATTAATTCATCTGCGGTTCTAACCTCCATTGTACTTTGGCTTTCCATAATATCTGACCAATTAGAAAAGTTGCATTTCATAACATTCTTCCGTTTCAGATTGAGAAGGACCACCTAGATCTTTCATTTTTTCATTTTTACATTTCAGTTTTGAATAGGAGCAAGTAGCCGTATGTTTTTCAATTGCTTTCGGACTTGGACATATTTCGGCCTTGCTGTTTGGATGTTCTCGCTCGCACCACTTGACCTGTGTCTTATCTTGGAAAACGGATCTAATTCACAGCAGTATGATGGATTTTGAGAGCCATACTTCTTTTATGAAAAGTTTACACTACTTCATTTGATTTCCTTCAAGGTAATTTCTGTTTGCATTCTGATATTTCTTCCCAGGGCTTTGGCAATTGAAATTCTGACAAAAGTAGACAATGGTGGCTGCTCGTTCTGGGCCTCACCCTTTTTCACACTCATTGTTGGGTCTCATATGCTGACTGACATCAGGCCGCAGGGAACGCCAGGCCGCCAGACCGCTAGACCGCCAGACCGCCACGAGCGAGGCCCACACCCCCAGGTGAAGGAAATTAAACAAATAACTCCCACATTCTTTAATTTTTTAATATCTTTTCTCTCAAATTAAAAACTTGATTGGAAAAGTTCTTTACAACAAGAAACTTAGACTCAATTCAAAGTATATCTAGGATTTACTTTTCAGGGCCGAAGCATTCTTGCTGCCTTGTTTGCTGCCTGTCTATTGTCCGTTTTTTCTTTTTGGGCCCTTGTTCCACGAAGTTCTACGGAAGTGCGCAACTCAGACAAGGGCTCCGACGGCGGAGCTCACGGCAGATCCCGGGACGCCTGCGGTAATTTATCCCAAGGTCTGATTCGAGCAACCTTAACGGACGTAGTCACTCATGATTATCAATTCCCTCCATATCCAGTAAATATATCCAGTAAGTCATTTAGCTCATAAAATGCTCTAACTGACCGCAAGTGCTTGTAGGATGAAACTCCAAGAAATGCCGTGCTGCACGTTTCTTGTCAGAGAGAAAAATATCCACTACTAACAAGAGAGTAGACAAGCATACTTCAATCTGACTGAATTGGCAACTTTTTTAATGGTTCTCAGGACGCTTTTCGCCACCAGTGCCTAGGTTTAAATGCACCCAGGCTGCTCAGGCTACTACCAAACCGCGACTGAGACAGACAGACCACACCACCCAGCTTGGCGAAACCAAACCCGCTTCGTTAAAAATAGCCCCACACGTGACCGCACCTCACGTGTCGCGTATCAAAAGGCCACATCCATATCACTCCAACAAGATATATCAACACCATCTATCCACCAACATTTTTGCAGAAATATTCTCGAAAATGGAAAAATTTGGGTTCCACAAGGTTAGCAATAATCCCAAACCGGGAAATGCCACAATTACGCATAACCAGACGGTTGGCAAGCCGCCTGTGGTTCCATATTTCAAGAAGCAGTTGAAAATCGATATCGCACCGTCAAACCTGGTTGCCTTAGCCAACTTGATCGCCGTCAACCCCGCAGACTTCCCTGAAATCAACGAGAGGGACAATATTATCATAGACGGACTTTTTGTTTATGGAATTACGAAAGACCCCTCGATGAAACCAGGCACCATTGGCTTGGCTGGAAACCTTCGTCAGTGGTGTAAGACGTCTTTGGGACAGGTAGTCGACGTCGAGTCCTACAATATCTTCGACCGCAGCCCGGACAACACCCATTACTTAGGCGAGGTTGATTTCTTGGTGGATTACAGAAACGCTTCGAAGGGCACCCCTGCTACGATCAGTGAGGACGATCTCATCAATGTTTTTCTTGCAAACTATGAGAATCAGATCTTGCAGCCTTCACAGCCCGTGGTGATGGACTACAAGGGAAAAATCTTGTCTGTTTTTGTGTATGCTTGTCAAGTGATAAATTTGAGTCAGATTGGTGAGCCTACTAGGGAAATGTCTCAGGATATCTCCACAAAGGGTATCTTGATGAAGGGTGGAACATCCATCAATTTCTTCCCTGTTGAGAACTCCTTGATCAAGTTGCAAAAGAAGCAGGGTGGCAAGTCTTCTGCAATGATCAACAAGCCAAGAGCAAACCCCATCATAAACCCCGACTTTAAGTTGGAAAACTTAGGAATCGGTGGTTTGGACAACGAGTTCCAGCAGATATTTCGTAGAGCTTTTGCCTCGCGAATTATCTCCCCTGATTTGGTCGATAAGCTTGGATTACGCCATGTTAAGGGATTGTTGTTATACGGTCCTCCTGGAACAGGTAAGACTTTGATCGCAAGACAGATTGGTAAGATGTTGAACGTAAAGGAGCCAAAAGTGGTCAACGGACCAGAAATGCTCTCGAAGTATGTTGGTTCTTCAGAGGAAAATATCAGAAACTTGTTCAAAGATGCAGAAGCGGAATACAAAGCAAAGGGTGAAAACTCGCTGTTGCACATTATTATCTTTGATGAATTAGACTCGGTATTCAAGCAAAGAGGGGGTGGCAGGAGTGACGGAACTGGCGTGGGTGACAATGTCGTCAATCAACTTTTGGCAAAGATGGATGGTGTCGACCAGCTCAACAATATCTTGATTATTGGTATGACAAACAGATTGGACTTGATCGATAATGCCTTATTGCGTCCCGGCCGTTTTGAAATCCAGATCGAAATCTCTCTTCCTGACGAAAAAGGACGTAAGGAGATCTTGTTGATTCACACCAAAAAGATGGCCGATAATAACATTTTGGGTAGCGATGTGGACTTTGATGAGTTGGCTTCTCTCACAAAGAATTTTACCGGTGCAGAGCTTGAGGGTCTCTGTAATTCCGCGTCCTCGTTTGCAATTAATCAGTTTACAAAAAGCGAAAACATTGCCAAGGTCGATGAAAACATTGCCAAGATGAAGTTGACAAGGAACGATTTCTTGTTGGCACTCAACGAAGTCAAGCCGGCGTTTGGTGTGAATGAGGATGACTTGAACCTGAACTTTCCATATGGAATTATCGAGTATAACCAGAAGATTCATTCCGTGTTTGAGAAATTGACATCTTATATTGAACAGGTCAAACATTCTGATACCGAGCGTCTCATCAGTGTTTTGTTGCACGGAGAACCTGGAGTTGGTAAGACGGCTATCTCTTCTATGCTTGCGTTGAATTCTGAGTTCCCATTCATCAAAATGCTTAGTGCAGAAAGCTTGGTTGGTATGTCAGAAGCAATGAAAATGACCACAATCGACAACGTGTTCCGTGATGTTTACAAGTCTCCATTGAATGTTCTTGTGATTGACAAAATCGAGACGTTGATTAACTATGTGCCTATTGGTCCCCGTTTCTCGAACGAAATCTTACAGATGTTGATTGTTAATTTGAATAAGAGACCACCAAACGGCAGAAGATTGCTTATCATCGGCACCACATCACAATATTCAGTCTTGAAGCATATGAGCTTGGTGGAGAACTTCACCAAGACCATTGAGTTAAAGAAAGTTCAGCACCTTGATGAAGTCAGTATTATCTTGGACAAATTGCAATTCATGGATGGCAATCTGCGGAAAGCTATTTTACAGCAACTTTCAGCCTACGGCGATGGTACAATTGACCTCAGCATAAAGAAATTAATCCAAGTGTTGATGAACTGCAAGTACCTCAAGGCTGATGTAAATGTGGTAGTGGAGAATATTTTGGAGGCGCAAGTAGCGTAATTTTACGGTACCGTGCCCCAGAAAGTTACGCAGTCATCACGTGGGTGGGGGAATACCTCAGATGGGGCTTCATGTGCCCCAACTGTCAACCGGTAGCGTAAACGCACGATAGGCGCGGCGGCGTAATTTGAAACAGCCCTCATAGACTCATCAAGTGTCAGGAGAGTTATAACCTTGTATCACAGGCGGACGCTGGCTCCCATCTTCTGTGTCATGTCACGGGTGACTTAGGTGAGGCTGAACATATGGCTAAGGCTTAGAATTGATGCCTATTTGAATTTAGAAATACAGGAATACTCCCCTTGTTCTGGCTCCACCGCTACTTTATAACTTTCTTCACTTTTATGTACCGTTGTTGAACAGTGGATTCAAACAATTGCTTTCTGTACACCAACCCAATGAAATAAAAAAAAAGCAAACGAGCAAATTAATGAAAACAATCGACACTTAATAGTATCCAATTCGTGGGCGGAAAGTGTGAAGTGGAGGCTTGTTCATGGAGCGTGATTTACAGTGGAACTTCCCCTCTGATACAGGGCTGCGCGCCACATGTCTCACATGTCTCACATACGCAAGTTCCGTCCGCCTTGATTTTTCATAATGTTTTATTTCTTTTTATTTCTTGCGTTCCCTTTTCGATTTCCCCAGCCCACGTCAAATTGGCTGCACAGAACAGATATTTTACAATGGTTGATTCGAGTTTTTTCTTCTTTCAATAAGCAGTCACAGTTAATGACTTCTTGTTCAGGTTTTCTACAGCTTTTTCTGGGGCCGCCATTAGCTGGCCCCGCCCTCAAACTTCATCTAGACCAGAGTTTTCCTTCGGTCCTTCCCCACTGTCGGGTATTATTTTGACAGAAGCCCCCCTATTATCTCCAGTACCGCTGTGTCTATTTTGGATCTCCAGAATACAAAGCAAAAAAATGACAGCTGGCGTGAAAATGGTTACGGCCGCTTCCATACCCACAGAGTGAGACACCACATAAATGGCTTGAATGAAGGTGTATCGTCTGAAAATTTCCACTTGAATTTTCACAGACTTATCCTCTATCGTTTATTTTTTCCTCTAATCATTCATTTATTTCTTTTTTTTTTTCGATTAATTACCCCATTTTTTTTTTTTTTTTTGGTTTTCTGATTTTGGCTCTCTATAGTTGAGTCCAGGACTCGGGGCCCTCGAGAGTCATTCATTTAGATCGTGCATTGAGTTGTAGAAAATTTATTCCCTCCCCGCCAAAAAAAAAAAAAAAAAAACATTATCTTACCCCGCAAAAACAATATTTCAGTTCATCCCAAATTTTTCAGATCTTGATATGTATATATATTGACAGATTTCTCCGATAACTTTCTTTGCTTGTAGTTTCTGCTTTGACTCTTATTTTATAATAAATTCAACTCACTCTTTTCTTTTATTCCTGGTTACCCTATCACCCAAACTTCTGCTGGTTTTCGTTACAATTACCCACATTTGTTTGCCTGAAAATTGTGCTACTAATTTCCTGAGGCGAGTCTCAACTCAACTCGGGCCCTGCTTCTAGAAGTCTTACTCAGAGTTCGCAAAGCTTATTCATAGTTGGCGCGACACTGAACACTGGCTGCTGGTGTTAATTGTGTGTCATTTTAAAAAAATTCGCAGCCAAAAAACACACAAAGAAAAAACGAACAAAAAGAAATGCTTCCTTACGAACAGATTTTACTTCCTTCATCGCCTTTTCCCTCTATCAAGCCTACATGGGATGATGCCTTGGCGGGTTATTTTGCCCTTGAGCGTGGACTTATTTGTCCCAGCAACATTCTTAAAGAATACACTGCAAGGACAGAAGAAGTATTGCCCGTGCCCATATCCATGGTAAGACAGATACCCGACTCGCCCCTAATTAGACAGGAGTCGGATTGTGGTTACTCACAGGCAGACTATACCTATACATCCTCAAGCGAAACATATATCATCACCCCGGCAGATCGACAGTTCTTAACCACGCCCAAGTTTTTCAGCTGGGATGTTTTTCTTGACGATATGTCCAAGCACTCTTCAGAGAATTCCGACCAACAGTCGCCTTTGGAATTATCCCAGCTCAATCCATCTAATACTGCAAGTTTACATCCTTTCAAATCACTGGAAAACAGCTTTGTTGATATTTTGCAGCCAATCCCACAGCGCAACTTTGTCTCCAAAGCGAGTGTACCGTTTGCTTCACACAAGATACCGATCTTAGATGATGTCAAGGAGCCACAAGATTCACCAAAAAGATCGCTCTTCGTATCCCTTCACTTCACGAAATACAAACCTTTCTTGGCGGTGGTACAAATGAGTGGACCAGAGAAGGAATACAAGCTTCCAATCTTCAAGCAATTGAAACCATTAGAGTTAATGTTAGCGTCTGGCAAGTATACTACCCATAGAAGCCCCAAAAGTGGTACCAGTACCAATAATAATACCAATTTATTGCTGTCAGGGTCAATGAAACGTTATGCATCCCGCTTGACCCTCACTCAATTGGCACACGTATTGGGCATTCAACATTACGACGTGTCGTTGGTCAAGGATATCGAAAGCGTGATTCTCATCATGTGCGACCAGTTGTGTGGTTTGAAGATCGGCGAAAGCTCTTGGAGTAGGAGCTTTCCAAGGACCTTGAGGAAGGCTTCGGTTGCCAAAGTCCATAACTTTGCCAAACTCTTCTTTCCGTCTTTCTCTATGGACAACATTCAAACTATCATCAAACGGGGCGCTTATTCCCGTACTCAAGACTTCTTGAGACGGAAGAGAAGAAGGGAACGAAAATTTTCAACTGCCGAAATTCTTCCCAATCATTCAGAAATATAGAAGTTTTTATTTATAATGACGTAATGAAAAAAAATTGAGTGGTACGGGAATCGAACCCATGTCTAATGCTTGGAAGGCATTAATGCTAGCCATTACACCAACCACCCCTTTTCTGACAGTGACCGTTCGCACCTAGATATGTACGCCAATAAAATGTATTATTAGTATTTTGTATTTTTTTTGCAAAACACAGACCAAAATAGCTAGTTTTTTCGGGCTACTTCATTTCAAGTCATAGACACAAATATAAATTACGGATTTGAAAACGTGGAAACATCTCTCTATTAGGTTTTATATCAAGAAAAAGAAGTAATGTTTCCAGCCATGAGATCCAAAGAATGAATTGTGCAGGATTTTGCACCCAAATGTTGCCGTGAGAAAAAGAAAAGATGTGAAGAATTTGTTCAAAACCATGAGATCAGAAGCTTGATTACTTGAAATATTTCTAAAACAAAATGTAGAGAATTATCTTTAATTAAGTGAAAGTTGAAAAGAACTTGAGACTTGGCTTAAAATGTATTGAATGTCCGTTGGATAAGACTAGGGATTTCAAGGGTTCGGGAACCCCACAGGCCTTCGATATTTAGAATTTTCATTAAACAATCGACCCAGCTTTATCAATAAATCCTTTTAAGGTAGAGAGAAGTTTAAGCTCTCATTTCCCTGTAAAAAAAAATTCAAGGGATTACTTTTTGTCGCTTAAGAACCAAAGAGCAGAGTCCGTGGTGTAGTACACATATAAACCGTTGAAATGTTTCTGGTTGATGTAGATAAAACGGCTATGAGACAGAAAGGAAGACTCAGCCTTTAAAAAGGATCAAGGATCCTTCTGGTTTTGGGCACAGCGGCCCAAAAACAGTTAAGCAAACACAAAATGTATTTTTGTTACGGAATCAACGGGGATCAAACGTTACGCAGAGGATGGCTTCGGTGTAGAGATTCACACGGAGATTTCCATCTAAACTGGAACAAAAAGGCTTAAAGAGGTGTATCATGGTGGAATTAGTTCCCGCCGGTTAGAACAAATTTCTCGCTCTTGACCACTTACAGGATCCAATGTTGCAGTTTTTGTACCCATTTGCTGTCGTGTTTTCCCAACATGATCGTCTGTATGCTACGAGTGCCTCTCAAAAAAATTACGGAGTTTTATTCGAGGTACAATGCACGTTTTTGGTGAACAAGGAAGAGATCTAAAAATCTAAATGATGCAATATGTGGAAAGCTTTCTTGCTGCCCGGTTATTTTTAAGTACTTATATTTGACGCGGTCTTGATCACGCGAAAAAAAGGCAAGGTAAACTCGGGCGGAGGTTAAAGATGCCAAAGTTGTGTGGGTATATATATATACCGACGATGCATTAAATTTTCTTACTGGTACTGATTTTTTTTGTTATCAATTTTGAATAAACCAACTACAAAAAAAAAAACAGGAAAAAAAAAAGACATGTCAGAGCAATAAATACCCCTTGCCTTAATTAATCGCCTAAAGAGCCTTGGTTTATCCTTTCTGTCCAACAAAGCTGTGATTACCTGGAATTAAGTTCAAGCATTGACCATTGTTGATTTTTTAACTCTTCTGAATCTTTTCTCTTCTTCTTCCTTTTAAGAGAATTATCAAAAAAAAAAAAATGAATAAACCTAATTTTAACAAAAACTCTTCCCATGCTTAATAAAAAATAACTTAACTGTTGATAATCGTATTAATACACATGAACAAAGGTGTGAGTGAAAAATCGGAAACAACAAACAGACCTTTCTATCTCAAGAAGTAGTACTTTTGAGATATCTTCAGATACAATCAGTGGCTTTTCTTTTCAAAAAAATAAATACAGCCTTTTGAAGTTGTGTTTTATCAATTTTCCCAGATTAACGGCGTGCAAGTGAATGCTCAAGGGCGCGCGCCCCCAAATTCACTGAAGCATAAAAAGAGCCAGAAAAAAAAAAACAATTTTGGCTGCGCCAACAAAATCACAACAAAAATAAAGACTGCTTCACCCCAGTTGTAAAGGAAAAAAAAAAAAAGATTACAGCACAACAATTTCGCATATGGTCTCCCACTACACTACTCAGTGTTGCCCTAAGTAGTTTAACTAACGTTGATCGGACGGGAAACAGTGTTTTCTACTTGGTCTGGCCGTAACCGATTCTACCCTCATGTAGGCAAGCCATAATGGTGAGAAGGAAACATCAATTCTTTGAAGATTATTTCGGCCTGTTTAGGCTCTTTTTTATAAAGCTGAAGTAAATCGATAATTAGAAGTACCACTGAAGATCTCTACCTTTAGTTCTCACTGGAAGGGCCAGGGATACGACATATATTGACACCTCGGTGGGCAGCTTTTATTGAGGCAGGTCAAACGTAGGGTTTCCACCATCTCAAACAAATTTGTCATACAGAAAGCCATGTTTCTTTCAAAAAAAAAAAAAAAAAGAAAGAGCTCTGAAATTGATCAGTTAAAGAAAAGTTCATCAACTAAAAGTGTTTCTTCTTGGGTTAGATTTTCCCAATAGTAACGAATATTGGAATACACTTGGCTTGAATTGGTAAAATATTTCACGGCCTCTCAATCTAAGATGGTGTTTTCATGACCAAAATATAAAGGAAAAAAATATAAAGAAACAAAATGCTGTCATTTAACATCTACCATCGTTAACTTCAGAAGCAGATGCAGTGCCGACTTCGAAATATTTAAATAAAATCGACCCAAAGGTAGAATTCTAGAGTCCCTTTTTTGTAATGTAAGATATTCAAATGCAAACAGAAGACTATCAGGTCCTGTTGAGTGTCTAAAGGCTAAAATTTGTATTGAAGTTCATCCAGATCACCTTGTACCGGTACAGTAAAGCTGCTAGCCTCTAGCAACAAGAATAACAATAAAAAAAGGCTTTGGGTAAGTTGGAGAAGACTCTTACCAACATTCTTTTTTTTTTTTTTTTAACATTCAAGAACATACTTGGACACCACCTTGACTTTTTATTTTCTAGTGTGTTCCTCACATTGGGATTTTTCTCACACTGTGGTGGGGCCCAAGGCACGATTGCGAGTGCGACAATACATGAAGATCGACCCATCAAAGAGGGTCCTTCCCGCGGCATGCTTTTTCAAGTTAGAGTGTTGGGGGGGTTCTAACTTGAACAACATTTCCCTCTATTTTTTGATACACTATCTTTAGAAAACGGAGGTATTCTCCTCCCAAATATTACCCCACTGCAAGTTAGATGAATTGACATGCACAATGTAGCCGTTGTGGGCCAAATTAGATAAACCGCACGGCGTGGCCCGACCGCCAAAAAACGGCACGCGCGATCTCGCTTGGTAGCCGGGCACCAAACTCCGACGCGATTACCGAGGTTAGAAAGATACAGAAGTCCCATTCAAAAGAAATCTCCCCGTGAGCAGAAAAGTAAAACTGAGAAGTGACCTAGGCATAAAAGGCGAAGGGAAAAACCCAAAGACGAGGCCTTTACTTCATAACTTCTGTGTTTGAGCTTTCTTTTCCACGAGAAGTTTATAATTATGCGAACGGTGGCGCGGTTGGAAATGGCACCTAACCACTGTGGCTTCAAGCGAATGAGTAATCAATCGAATTCCGTGCGGAAGATAAGCCGCATTTGATGTATCGCGGCCCGCGTGCGTCGTCGGCCAATATTTAAAGAGACGTACCGAGGATGACGAAGCCTTGGGCCTTTATAAAGTTTTCTAAAGAAAAACAAAACAAGAACCCTTCCAGCTACCTCAATTGATTTATTTATATATTTGCCAGCCACAAAAATATAAAATTGGAAAACTTGTATTCAAAATGAGCCCATCAAAACCCGTGCAGCCATTTGGCACCAAGCTCACCACTAAATCCGGTAATACTGTGGTCATGGGTACTGGATCCGGCACCAAGTGGCAGAAAATCAAAAAGGGCAGAGACGCCTCATTGAAGGACACTTTGGTCGACGAGATGGTCGATTATTTGGTGTCAAGTGTAGGAAACGGGTTCCGTCATTTGGACACCGCTGAGGTGTATACGACGCACCCAGAAGTGGCACAAGCAATCAAGAAAGTCGAAGTGCCTAGAGAAGATCTCTTTGTTACCACCAAATACAACCCCGGTGTGGCCGAGAGACACGCATTTTATCCTCTGGGAACCGCATCCATTGACGCGGCGTTGAAGGAGCTTGAACTCGAGTACATTGACTTGTTCTTGATTCATTATCCATTCTTCAACATTGAATACTCTCAGGGCCAGGAAATTGAAGACATTTGGTCTGATTTGATCCAGGCAAAGAAAGACGGCAAGGTCCGGTATATTGGTGTTTCGAACTTTACTGTCGACCATTTACTGAGATGTATCGCTGTTGCAGGAGGAGACCCTAACTATTCACCCCAAGTCAACCAGATTGAATTCCACCCCTATTTGCAGAACCAGAGTCCTGGTATCCGGGAATTTTGCAAGGAACAGGGCATATTGGTCGAGGCCTACGGTCCGTTGTCCCCACTTTTCCGGATTGTTGATTCCCAAGGAATTGAAGTTGTGGAACACCCATTGAAGCCAGTGATCCCACAGTTGGCTGCCAAATATGCTAGGACTGATGCCCAGATATTATTGCGGTACACTTTACAGAAGGGCCTTTTGCCTATTACCACGTCTTCTCAGTCGGAAAGACAAAAGGAGGCTTTGGCTGTATACGAATTTTCTTTGGATGACGAGGATGTGCAATTAATCGACGAAGTAGGATCCAAATTCCATTTCCGTGGCTTTTTCAAGAACTTGTATGGCACGAAAGATTAATCCAGAACTTCTCCATGTGATGAAGAGGGTAAAAAAGGGACCATTTATACAAGCCCGATATTTATGATTTTGAGGCATTAGTCAAAATTGACAAAGTAAAGTTAGTTATTAGAAAGAATTTTAGTTCACAGGAAAAATAGACTTTTTGGCTTTTGAGAAATAAGCTGAAATTTAGGAAATCATATGGAGAGGAACCGAATGGCTTCTTCCTCAACTCAACATGAGGTGGTAACCCTTTTGATGAAATTTCAGACAATTGGGGAAAGTCATAAAGCCAAATATTTTCTGAGTGGTATCAAGAGAGTTCATGGAGGCACCCCTTTATCAGACAGTTTCTTTTAGTTTTATTAAAACCGTAGTTGGTAAGTTAGTTAATCAGAATAGTGCGTTGTTTTCGTTGATTTAGTTGCGGAAGTTTTAAAAAGCTTGATAAAATCCCGCGACAGCGAAAATTTTGAATTTATTCTTTACAACACATTTAGCTCAGTCGAGAATTGTCTGGGTCCAAACTGGCCAGTACAAAAGAGGTCTATTTCAAGAGAGGTTCACCCAGTTGCAGTTTAAGAAGGCACATAATAGTGAGGTACAGTGAGGTACAAGATTATGTACCATGAAGTAAGACAAAGCAGTGTAAGACACATCTATGTACGACAGTGCAATGAAAAATAAGCCCCAATTTGCCATTTGAAACTTACAGCTATAGATAGCCACTTCAATCTAGTCACTCAGAATTTTCAACCTTGGAGTACCTTTAATTTTCCCTGTTTTTAGTCCTATATGAATTAAATGATCTCGCCTCGATAAATCTGAAGTTTCCAGACTCGATTTCGTCTTTTTACAAAAACCTGCATGTATGCCATAAGAATATCATTATAGCATAAGAGCACGTATGAAATACAATTGACCAAAAAAAGAAACCATTGCAAATCTTTCAAGTGATGGCCTACAGAAGTGTCGAGTTCCACTGGAGGATTGTCAGACCTCGTTTCGTTTGGTGTGGTCGAAAAAAGTTCGCGATTATTCCCAATCTGTATTCTTGCATTTGTTTTGATAGGATCCAAGGAAATGAGATTTCCCATTTGACTTACAAGTATTAATGTCTAGTATGAGTTTGGTATCTTGTGTTTTATATATTGCTCAAGTCTAAGGCTTTGTTGAACTAGTCCAAAATGTCAAAGGTTTCGTGTATAGTGTAGTTCAACCATCTTTCCTTTGACGGAGTGCCAAATATTTTGCCAAATATTTTGCCACTTATAGATGATGCTTTAAAATTCATATCTCTGAGGCCTAGCCCAAGAAGTTCAGTGACACTCATCACATAAGTACCAAGCCCAGTGAGAATACCTATGACCGAAAAAAACACCGTTTATCAAAACCAGTAACGATTTACTCAAACATGTTTGAATTAGTAAGTACAATCCAATTTCCACTCTTGGCCAAAATTCTTTATTAGGAGACTAAAACATTGGTGGTACACTGAGTCACATTTTAGAATTACCATAAAAACACAACAGCCTTGTTGTTGACAGCGGTAGAATGGCGGTCACAAAAAAAAAAAAAATAAGCCTGAACTTTCTTTATATATGACGAAACGGAAAAATATGTAAATCAGAACTTCCCGGGATCTTCTGTATGACGATAATTCTCTCCTTAACACTAATCTGAAAAACCAAACAAGACGCAGAAATCCCAATTATTCGCAGAGTTTTTGACTAATTTGACTAATTTAATCTCGTCAAAAGATCATAAAGTCCCCTACAGAATCTAGTGGTGTGTCTCTAATGAATAATGTTGAAAATAACAATTTTTCCCGAAAATTGCATATATTAGGGATCTTTCTATACTACACACAAATATTTCCGCCATGGAGATTTTCTCCAAGACCAAACTTCAATCGCAAAGGTGGCCGTGATCCAAATAAGTAAGCAAATCTTTACACTGGAATTTGGATTTCAACAGAAAAAAAAATATTATGAAACTCGAGAGGCTTTATTCTTTAAATTTCAAGAACGAATATTGGGCAACTATGAAGAGTGTTTTTCATTATCTGCGTATACATCACTTTGGTGGAATGGTCAGTGTGCAGTTAAATGCGCACCAGGATTACAAGGGTAATTTTTGCAATTATTGCACACCACACCAAGCTACACCAAAAAGTTTTAGGCATTGATAACATCAAAAATTAATAGAAACTAACGTCTTTTCATAGAAAAAACCGTCAAAAAAGAATGCGCAAGCCCGGAATCGAACCGGGGGCCCAACGATGGCAACGTTGGATTTTACCACTAAACCACTTGCGCTTCGATGAAGAAAAACCGTTGTAATACATTCACAAGGCGTGATGTTTTGGGAAACAATATTCTCCAGCCAAGGGTTCTTCTTTTTGCTAATTATGGTAAAAAAAAGAAAAGAAAAACCCTAGAAATACACCCAAAAAGGCCACATGGCCATTTAAGCATCAAAAGAAATATAATTATCATGAATTTCAATGGTCTTTTAGTCAAATTGGTTTTGGGCTGCTTCTACTCAGATATTGAGGATGCCCTTCCTTTCTGAGTGGTTTGCTTGTGAACACAAATCCCCATAGAAATAAACTTTCAAAAGTTTGAAATGAAACGTTTGAAAGTCAAGTTTAATTGGTTTTTTCTTTTCCATAAGAAACCATATGTTTTTGAGCGTGGGTGTCATTCTGCACCAATACTTTTCCACTTCATAGCAGGTGATATTTTTGCAACCTTTTGTTCATTGCTCTCCAATCTCCCCAGACTAACCCCTTGAAAAGCATGTTAAAATTCAGAAACGACTTTTCAACGCAAGTAATATAGCTATTAAGCTAGGGAGGAGGGGTTTAGGTCTGTGAAAGTCTGGGGCCTTCATGACTCAGTTCTCTAGCCTCATGCGTTATATGTCTTTTTTTTTTTGTATATCTACATCGCTTTTTTTTTTTTTTTTCTTTTCAATAACAGGAAATGTTTTCTTTTAAAAATACTTTATAGGAATTTCAGGTTGTTTGACATAGGAAAGAGTTTCAATTGAGGGTCTTAAAAGATCCATTCGTATCAGAATGATAGGAGTCATTGGCATCAAGTTTGCTGTATAAAAAGCACGAGGCAATACGAAAGGCCAATTGAAATGGGATGTTCTTTCAAAAACAAAAAAAAATAATATTTGGGAAGTGGGAGGAAAAAGAAGCATTTCTCTTCTTCTTCTTTCCCCCCAATTAATAGAGTATATTATTAGTCACAAAGCTTTGAAGAAGGGTTTTTATCATGGGTGGCCCTTGTGCCAAGACGTGGAAAGTGATAATTCTGTGCATGGGCCATTGACCATGGATCATGAACCTATACATGTCCACTTCATCTATCTGAAATTGTTCACATATACCAACGAAAGAATAGGGTTAAAGCTAAAATATAACACTGGCTGTAATACAAAAAAGAACAAGAATCACCTCTTTGTGTGGGAAATAATATTAGATGGCAAAAATAAACTAGTATGGTACGGCGATGGTCAAATATCAGTCACTATAACGGGGAAACCCGTGGGACGAGCAAGCAATGCGCGGCGTCATTTACATATATTACCCCAGAATACAAGAATCCCAGATCCCGTACAACAATCTAGGATAAAAAAAAAAAAAAACATGTGTGGACGGTATGCATTGGGCATAGTACGTAACCCAAAAAGTCTATTTAAATTACAGAAGCTCTGTGGAAACTCTTTCCATTTGGAATGTTTTGCTAACTTCAGTCAATCGAAAATTTACCTGAAAAATTCAACGATACTGTGCTAAACCCAGACCAAAGCACCAGTACTTTTCAACACAGCCCCCCTGAAAGCTCTCCAGGATCTTGGCTGTGTTCCCATTACGAAACAAGTTCGCCCTTCCCTGAAGATGGCTCCATACACACAATTGAGTTGAATGTGATGTTGCCAGAGTTCCATGCCTCGTATAACATTCCACCCACAGGAACAGGTGTTATCATATACATGGAGAAGCCCAATACAACCAGCAAGCCCGCAAAGACAAACCAAGAAAAAAACACCGACTACAGATATTGTATAGAAGCACTGAAGTTCGGTCTTCTTCCTGTTTGGGCTAAACCACAGGACTCTCTGCGAGTGAAGAGAGCACACGGGGCCTCTCTTGGTGCAGCTTACTCACGTGAGGTCCAGCAGCACCAGGGAAAATTGTTCAATTGTAGAAGGGAGACATTGGGGCAAAGCCGTACGGTGTGGGCGACCCCACGTAAACACACTCGATGTGTAGTACCTGTTCTGGGCTATTTCGAATGGCTCAACTCCAAGCAAGGAAAAATCCCATACTTCATTCACCTGCCGCAGAAACCCCTTCTCTTTTTAGCAGGACTATACTCACATAATCACAACTATAACGAAACGGAGATGGTTCCTGAAGGTTCCAAATACTTCTCGTCATTTTCCATTGTCACAGGACCTGCCACTGGAAAGGGCAAAAACAATATGCTGTGGCTCCATTCCCGAAAACCAATTTTCATCGAACCTAATTCTAAGGCATGGTTCGATTGGCTACGCCCAGATGACCATTGGGATGATACCGTTTTGGAAACATGTTTGAATACAGATACCAACCCGGTTTATGAGGGTCTTGAGTGGTATACAGTGTCCAAGTCTATCGGTAATCCAATCAATAAGGGGCCGGAGGTGATTAAAGAAGAAAAAGCGCAACAGAAATCCATATCATCTTTCTTTCATGTGAAGGGAACAACAGGAGGAGCAAAGGGCGAACCAAAGGACGAGGTAAAGGAAACCAATAACATGAAAAGAGAGATACATGAGAATGGTTCCGAAAAAGATGCTCATGTCAATAAAGACCCTGTGAAAAGAAGTGGCGATAATAGTAATGGAGGCGTCTCAAAAAAAGTCAAAAATGAATAGAACTAACCATTTGAAGATACCACTAAAAGGATAAAAGAAGGAACTGTTATTACACTTTGGAACGTATCTTCGAGTGATGTCAGTTTAATCTGTGATATCCCGAAATTATCTAATCTTCAATTAGAGTGGAATGCAAATATTAAATGGACCAGCTTGTTTGACTCGAATACATTATCATGTAATTGATTGAGTAATAATCCAACAAGTGAAATTCTTCGAGTACATGTAAAAATTAGGTCTAAGGTAAATCAGTCCACGTCCTTGATCCGTGGTAAGGTTGAGTCAATGTAGGTTAATACATCAATTGCAGAGTCTGGGTCTTAAGTTGGCCAAGGTAACGGACAAAAAAGTCATTTGTCACAAAGTGGTGTAAGCCATGATAAAAAAACTTTATTCTTAACCCTTTATCTAGGAAATGCAAATAGCCATATATCGTAGCAAGATTTCAAAACCCGTAAATAAATTTTCCCAGTTTATCCTGCTGCCTTCAGAGTTAGATCTCGCAACCACCACATCTCCTCACAGTGCAAAAGTTTGCTCTCCAATTTCAGACATAGCTGAAATCTTTATAACGGTTAATTTTCAAGACGGAATCTTAAGATTCTTCTGTTTGGGACGTGTTCTGTTAGACTGAAAATAAAACTGCTTGTTCCCTGGATTGTTAGCCATTGAGGAAAACTGAGATTTATCTTAATACTTTACAGATGTGGCTTAGTAATGGTCCTCCTTATTGATGTGTGTGGCAACGACTTACAATTGCAGCACTTTACGATTTCGGTTTCTGTGAAAAAGCATATTTGTAGACAACTGTGATCTTTTCTTTGGAGTTAGTGCTGCTTTTGAAATTTTATGAATATAACCCATTCTGTAGGTGAAAGAATTCAGATGCTTAATTCTTTTAGTTTCTTCTGGAACTTCTTTCACTGGGTGACACTGCTCTTAACAGTGAATTATTTCAGATGATTATCTCTTGAGTAACCCCTTTCTGTTTGAGCTTCTCGAATACGTTGTTGGTAATCATCAAGAAAATTAATTCTGTCTACCACCGTGTTAAAGAGATGTAGGCTTAGCTGAGACATATAAGCCAGTATAAAGATGACACCGTTATAAATACAGATGTTACTTATATTAAGCCGGAAAATGCTGGGGCTCTAAAATCGCGCAGCCATCCCAATACGAGATAGTGAACGATTTCAACCTCTCTCCATCTGCAATTTCGAGACTGTTTCTCTTTGAGATCGAAAGAGCCAGTGAAGAAGCAAGAACAGCAATTGACTTATCGGCCGAGGAAATGTACAAAGCCCAAAAGGAATCAATAGACTTTAAGGAAGCTATGGCTCTGCAGCCATCAGACGAAGTAGACCTTGAGAGATTGGCCTTGAGTACACAATTATCTCAATTGGCATGTATCAGTGTTGAAAATTACAATGAGAAGGTTACTAGATGGTTGGCGTTCCAAGCAATGAACAAATTGAGAATTGTCCAAGGTAAGGCATACTTCCCAGGGGTACTCAGAAAATTTTCAATTGAAAATAACCTCAGCTACTTTAGAATTGCTGGAGTTGCAAGCATCGATGCTGCAACAATTAAGAAGGCAATGGACTCAATCTTAGTTCAACAACCGATTTATTCTTTTGAAGAGGAGGATACATTCTTCACGTTCGTGAAGCCTAAAGTTGGTGAAGGAAGACTTCTTTACACCGTGATCACATACA